>OX451216.1:144280557-144574960 GCA_949628195.1 Phasia obesa
TGAATATCATTTGTAATTGTATTTAATTAATAAATAATTAACATTATTTTAACTCATGAGGCGTCGTTTTGTTTCTTCTTTTCGTACCTATAACCTAAAACTTCAAAGAATTTAAATTAACACTCAAACACTTGGTGCATCAAAATTTTTATTTAACAGAAGCGAAAAAACACAAAATTGTTACAACAAAAAAAAAAACGGTTAATTTAGAAAAAATAATTACACAATTAATAAAATTTTTGAAGCGTCGTTTACAAACATTTAAGAACGATAATTCATGAACGAAGAACTGGAAAACAAACAACAAAAAAATAAAATATATAAAATAAGTCCATGATAAATATATTCAAATTGATTAACATACCCTCCAAAAGTAGGTTTTGGTTGGGGCGCCTGAGTAGAGTGAGCCAAGTTTCCAAATGACAATCCGGAGTCTTGAGAGCCCAATGTTTCAAAAATATTTCCCTTGGGAGCGGCTGCTCCTTGAGTGGGAGCTCCGAAGCCGGTGGCGGTTGGTGATGTTGCTGCAAATGAACCGAAACCTTTGGGACTGCCAAATGTTGGAGCTCCACCAAATGTGGGTTGGGCGCCAAAAGCTGGCTGAGGACTACCAAATGTTGCGGAACCACCGAAAACTGGTTTAGCAAATGCCGATTGTTGTTGAGGCGAACCAAAGCCCGTAGGTGCTGGGGCACCAAATCCACCTGCCGCGGGAGAACCAAAAGCCGGAGCTGCAGAAGTTTGAGAAAAAGAACCAAATCCAGGAGAAGCGGTAGATCCACCGAAAGCTGGTGCTGTAGCTGCAGCAGCTGCACCAAAAAGCGAACCTCCCGAAGCTGCTGAGTTTGGAGATGTGGTACCTCCGAAAATAGATCCTCCAGAAGCTCCAAATCCTCCAGAAGTAGGCGATTGAGGATTGCCTCCAAAAATACTGCCTGTAGATTGTTGTGTTGGCGTTGCACCAAAAGAACTTTTTCCAAATATTGAACCACCACTTGCGGCAGATTGTTGTGTGGGTGAACCAAAAATATTACCAGCTTCTGCAGATTTATTTGCAGCTGCCCCTGCTCCAAATATAGAACCGGCTGTATTTGCAGAATTTGTAGAACTAAATGGACTGGGGGTCGCAGCACTTCCACTTCCAAATATTGAACCTACTGCAGAGCCACCAAAACCTGTTGAAGAACTTCCACCACCGAAAATACTTCCTCCCGTGGCAGCTGCAGGCTTAGAGTTTGCAGCAGCTGCTGCAAATAAACCAGAACCAGCTGGTTGAGTGGCCGTATTTGCAGCACCAAAAACGGATGGCTCTGGTTTAGGTATTCCACCAAAGATACTTCCGGTCGATTGAGGTGTAGCAGTAGTTGCGGTAGCAAATATAGATCCGGAACCAGGTGTAGCAGCTGAAGTTGCGGTTAGTGCTGTAGAGCCAAACAATGAAGGTACTGATGAAGCTGCTGCAGCACTGCCGCCAAACATCGGTGTTGTTGAAGTGGTAGTAGCGACTGTAGTAAGTTGTCCAAATACGGAAGATCCCCCGCCAAAAATGTTAGAAGCTGCACTGGTTGTAGCAGTTGTTACAGTCGCCGCGGCTGTGGAAGGGGCCGTTGAAGCTGCTACGGAAAGTGAGCCAAACAATGAATCTGCTGCAGAAACTGTTGCTGGATCCGTTGTTCCAAAAGAAAATGATGATGTTGTTGCAGTTGTAGCAGTAGATGAAGCTGTAGTTGTTTCTGTGTTAGATGAAGGAGGTAAAGTCGCTTTAGTTTCTGTAGTTAACGTTGTTGTTTCTGTTGCAGTTCCTGTTGTCGCCGGTTTTCCAAAAACACTAGCAGCAGTTGGGTTGGAAGAGGCAGCCGAGAGAAATGAAAACCCAGTACTTGCAGTTGTTCCGCTTGTTGCTGTTGAACTCAAAAACGATTTTGCACCATCTCCAGAGCCGCTGGCAGAAGCAAATGAAAATGGTCCAGTAGAAGCTGTTGATGTCGTAGTTGCAAATCCAGAAAAAATATTTCCAGTTTTATTAGAGTCTCCAGCAGCTTCTTTTGCAGTCGGTTTGCAAATATTAAGGGACCCAAAGAGAGAATCAGTAGGGTCTTCTGTTGTTGAAGTTGGCGTATTACTTGCAGTTGCCGTAGCTGCAGAAGGTTTAGCTTCTGGTAATCCCGAAGAGGTTATAGTAACGTTAGGTGCAGCCGAGGACTTCGTGCTACTAGCAGCATTGTTAGATGTAGCAGAGCTATTAAGATTAAAACCAACATATAAACTTATTGAAATTGATTAAGGTTCGATGGGATGTTGTTTATAAAATAGATGGTAATGAATAAATAATAGAGGAATGCTTATTGACATATCCGTTTGCCACAATTGTTGTCAAAATTGTTGCAAAGAACTCACATGTGATTATCAAATAAAAATAGCAACAAATTTTTAGTGCGGATTTTGATCCACCTTCGGAACAGTAGTAAAGCAGCTTTGGATTGGCAAACAACCAACGCGTCATCGTCTTTGATTCTTAAGGGTGATCTGATATGTTTCTATTTCTTAGAGTTTTAAGGACTTTAAGGTTAGCTGATGTAAGAAAAAGATATCGAATAAGTTTCTGAGCACGTGGCTAGAGGTGAAAAGTAGACTAAAGGCTTTGTCATACTATAAATTCAAAGCAGATAGGCAAGAGCTAAAGACCACCTTATGCAATAATGGACAAGTTTAATTAAAAGTTGTGCTGGTTTCCGGGTCATTGCAACGTCGAAGCGAATGATATTTCTGGCGAGGTTGAATTCTGCAATGAACTCTGAGATGTGGGAGAGACAGTGCAACCACCCATAATTCACTATTAGAGAGAATTCAATAGGTTTATCTTATCGTAGAACTGATAATTCCTGGAGAGGTTTCAAGGAACATGTGAACCAGTCTGACACTGTAAGAACTAACTTGTAGGTTTGGGAAGAAAAGTTCTAAGGGTCTTTATGGGTATATCAATGAGGAATTCTGCCGTTGGTGCAAGGAGCAGCTTATGGGAAAATGCACTTTAAATTATAGATGGATGTGTGAGGATGAGGAAGAAACTCTGGAACACATTATCTGTTATTGCACCAGATTGCAAACCCAAGGTTAGGGTTAGATTTGTTTAAGAGGGGTTACGCCAGAAATGTCATTTCACTCGGAGACCCGGAGTGTGAATTGTGATTCCCTTTAGCTAACTAAAGGAAAAAGAGAGACCTATATGCGTCCTGCTACCTATCACTCAGCCACCCGGTTTACTTGATAAAGCCGGCGAGAGCTTCGAGTTTTCACCGCGCAATATCGTAGAATCCATCGAGAAATCTTTCACCATCTAAGACATCTAAGTATGCAGCACTGTAATACCGGGCAGAGACACACAATATGCTGTAAAGTTTCCAACTCTTCTTCGTCTTATAGAAGTCCGATGTACCGGTAACCCACCTACTGGTCCTTGCTCTAATGGCACAATGGCCAGTTATCACGACTATCAGAACTATCCTGTAAAACCAAAGACTCCGTTAACCATATAGCAAGATGCAAGCTTGAAGAAGCGAACAGATTCATTATGGGAATCGGATGGATGCGTGACAGATAACAAGGCATATCCAAAGAATATTATCTATAGTTTCTTCTGAGAAATCAAAATAGAATCACAATGCTCCAATACGTCTCCAAGTAAAGAAGTTAAAAATTTTCTAGCACTACAATTCTTTACTTAACCTTACCTTGACGATGTCTGGAGGAGTGCCTTTAAAACTCGGAGGAAATAGTGCACATCTCGATGGATTTACCTGGCGGATTATAATAAAAAAAAATTCAAAACAAAACTTTCCGAGCGTTTTAAGACTCTATAAAACTAATAAGAAAGCTCGAGGAGGTCATTTAACTCTAGTTATAGTTAATTACACAAGATGACATGGGCGTCATATGAATTTCTTAAAATTTTTAGTTTGTTTTATTTGATTTTTGATGTGTTTAGAAAAATGTTGTTCTTCTCAAGAATTTCTTTATAAAAGACATTTTTTTAAATATCTGTGTACTACGTATGCACTTCCGTATTTGTCAAAACATCGTCACTAATCTTCTCAAGAATTTCTTTATAAGACATTTTTTAAATCTCAATTTTCTCAAATTCCAAAATTATTTCAGAAATCCGACTAATGGGGTCTCTTTTAGGAGCCCTTGGTCTACTTTTTGTATATGGTGAACTACGTATGCACTTCCGTATTTGTCAAAACATGGTCACTAATCTTCTCAAGAATTTCTTTATAAAAGACATTTTTTAAATCTCAATTTTCTCAAATTCCAAAATTATTCAGACATCCGACTAATGGGGTCTCTTTTAGGACCCCTTGGTCTACTTTTTGTATATGATGTACTACGTGTGCAGTTCCATATTTGTCCAAAAATAGCCATGAAACTTCCAAAAAATCCCACATTATGTGTCGTTTTTTAAACCAAATTTTCTATGTTTGCAAAGTAATTTTACATATTCCACTGTTATAGTACCATAAAGCATGTTTTGGAGCAACATACCCTTTCGGTTTTTCAATTGAACCTGGTCATCTTTCCCTGGTGTAAGCTCCTAAATATGGAAAGTTCAAAAAAAGACGACTGTTAAGTGAATAACAGCGCTCTGTTACTGTCAAATGACCCTTAGGGGTTTGCGTGGGGGCTCTTGCAAATGATCTATGTTAAAAAAATGGTTTTTGTCTCTGCTAGTTAAATACGTATTAATCTTCACACACATCGATATTGTCAAGTCCTATAAAATTTAGGACATTGTGAAATGAATGTGTGTATTATGAATATTGTGTGTATGAAATAAAAAGCTATTTATTTGCTCACCTGGCTGAAGTGCTTGTGGCTGGAGTAGCGGCTGTGGCATTAGTTTCAATGGTTGACGTTTCGGTATCAAAAGGCTTAGCAGTAGCAACAGCTGCCGGCTGAGACAAACTTTTCGTGGTGGTTACCGCCTCAGTGGATGTAGATGAAACTGTTGTTGCTGGCACTGTTGCAGTGGCATTAAAAGAAAACGAAGATGATGAAGATAATGCAGCAAAAGGACTTGAAGCGGTTATGGTAGTATTAGAACTAAATACCGGCATAGAAAATGGCGCAGCAGTTGTTGTAGATTTGTTTGAGGCTGCAAAACCAGCAAATGCTGCAGGTGCTGATGTTGATGCAGTGGCAAAACCAATCTGTTTATGTGTTTCTTCTGCTTTCTTAGCAGCATCTTTATTCTGGCTACTAGCTTGTACGGATGATTTTGTTGTGGTAAAAGCTGAAAACCCAGCCGAATTTGGAGCTGCAAAAGCTTGCGATGGTGACTGCATCATATTGGTTTGTGTAGTCGTTTTATTGCGTAAATTACCCACCGATTTAGCAGCATCATTTCCTCCGATTACTTTGGCAGAAAATGAAATAGGTGTTGAGATGGTTTTATTTTCTTTGTTGTCATTAGCCGAGGATATGGGTTTTGTTTGACTAAAGTTCAGTCCTGACTGTGACGTTGTCATGCCAAAGCCTGTGAATTGAGAGGAGGTGGCAACAGGTTTTGCTGTTTCTTCCGATTTCGGTGCTAGTGCGGTTGAAGTTTTAACAAAAGAACTATTGCCGCCAAAGGATAAAGTAGCCGCTGTTGATGATGTTGGTGTTATGAATGTGGGTGGCTGTGAAGAGACTATGGTTGGTTTTGAAGCAGTAGGTTTGGCCAATACATGTTGCTGTTGTTGGGATGCGGATAAGGTTGCTTGAGGTTTTATTAATTGTTGTGGCGCTTGTGCTTGATAACTTTGTTGCTGTTGGCTTTTGGAACTCAAAGAGGGCTGCATATTTACTGGTGCCTTATAGGCTGCAAATTGCTGTTGTTGTTGCTGTTGCAGATATTGCTGCTGTTGTAGTTGTTGTTGTTGCTGTTGTTTAGCTTTTTCTTTTTGCCTACGTTCAGTTTCAATTTTGGTTTCCAAAATAACTTCTGATTTAAGTCCCACACGATCTGGACGTTTTGGTTTAATGATGGAAACTTGTTGCTGACGTTTAGTAAAATTTCGTATGGCATCTAATTTTGCGGACGATAATTTATCATGGGTGTGTGCAACGACCTGTGAGAGACTCATTGAGAGTATTGAATCAGCCAAAGATTCCATGGTGCTAAATAAAATGGAGAAACAGTCAAAAGTAAAAATATTAACATAAAGAAACCTAACAAGAACCTTTGATTTTTCGTTAGAGCCCCTACAGCCGCTAATGTAACATCAACCTCATTGGCTGGTTTATAATTCAATCCTTTTTGCTTTAGTTTTGTTTTAATATAATTCATTTTAGTCCTTTGTCTCGACAATAAATCCTTCAATTTTGACATGCGTTGATAGATGCCATCCAAACAAGGAATATGCATTTGATTTTTAGAATTCCTTCGTACAACATCTTGATATTGAGACCATTGGGCATCGATTAATTGATTCAGTTGAGATAATTGATTTTGATTTGAGGCGACATAGGCCTGTAATTTAGCCAGCTGGCGGCGACTGATGGGATCAGTGGTACTAACTGCAGATAAACGGGTTAAACTGCAAAGAACAATATTATACATGTATAAAAAATGGATTATTTTTTATTTTTATATATTCCATTACTCGGGATCATTGTATAAATTCAACTTTGTACGACATTCAGCTAACATGGCATATGATTCATTCATGGAATGTCTTAAGCTTTGTACATCTTGTTCGAATTCATGATCATTAGCCTGTTCTATAATTTCTTGCAGATCATTTAATTGTTTCGTATAGGGTTTTATTTCATCTGCAGAGCCAATCTAAAAAATAAATTGCTAAATTATATTAATTCTATGAAATTAAATCGCAAAAAACCTTACATTTTCCATTAATTGTTTGGATTGTTGTCGAATTTGCCTTAATTCCGTTTCGAAGGCCTCGATTTGTATAACAATCATTTGCTTTACTACCTCATCTATTTCTCCGGTATTCAGATTAATTTTATTTGATGATGCTACCGGCCAGTTGGAATTTGTTTCTGTTTTAGCTGGCTGCTGTTGTGGCACATTTACAGGTGTAAAAGTGGGCGGAACTGTGTATAAAGGCTTATTAAAATCCGTATTTTTACTCATGCTGACTGGTTGTGTTGTCGGTTGTTGATTACCAGCAGTCATCTTGCTTTGTTCATTGGCTTTGGCTGCAATTTGTTTTTAAAAATCAACAAATTGTCAAATTTTATTATTTAATTAAAATATTTACTTGTGAAACCTGTACCCGAAAAACCTCCAAACGGTGTTCCTGTTGTCATGGCCCCAAATTGTTGGGAAAATGGTGCAGCGTTTGATGCTGTCGCAGTACCTGGTCCAAAACTAAATCCTGTTGAAGGTTTGTTTGTTGCTGCTGCTGTTGTGTTTGGTGCTGTAGAGGTTGCTGTAGTTGCAGAGAAACCCATACTCGTCGCAGGTTTTGAAATCGCTTGTTGTGAGTTAAATAATGGCATTGGTTTATCTTTCTATAAAGAAAACGTGTATTTTGGGTAACAATCGTTATTATTTTTTTTAATAAAAATGTGTTATAAAACTTTTATTTTCACATTTCCATCTATAACTTTTTTCGTATATTTGTTGACTCTAAACTTATAACAGGAATCCTGAAAATATTGAAAATCGACCATTTGCATGATAAATAGGATATAAAGATTCACATTCTTAGGTAAGGTTGGTTTAGGAAGGGATGCAGAGGCCCGTTGTGATTTCCTTTAAATTAGTAAAACTAATAAGCTTCATTTACACCTTGTTACCTATCACTTTGTCACCTGATTACCCTGATAAAGCCTACATCCTTATATTGCAACTAGCTACGTAATGCCGGTAGTGCACAAAATTCTTCTTTGTTCCCTATAGAAATCTGATGCATCTTTAACCCATCTCCTGGTTCTTGCATAATGGCGCAGAGTAACACTCGGCCAAAGATTAACAACACTGCAACAACTGTACCAACCGAAAGTTTTTTCCTCAGGAAAGAACTTCCGACAACAGCAGAGCTGTTACAACAACAACAATGACTCTTCGTTCCTACGACAATTGAATCTTCGCTCCGGAACAACCAGAGTGTCCCTCGGCAAAAGATTTTCAACCCAGCAACAGCTGTAACAATCGAAAAAGGTGTTACAACAACAATGACTCTTGGGACTTTTCTCTTCAAACCTAGTATTTTGTTTCTGCAGCGTCTAAATGGGACAAATGGCACGTGAGACGTTGTGGTCGTTGCTACTCTTCTGGTATCGCTTATTTTTCCTGCTTCCCAGTTAGATAGTATCCTATAGAAGTGACTAATCAACCGTTATATGATTATGTTCTTTTTAATTTCTTCACGATGCCCATCGGTAATTTCGTTGTAATGGAACGCAACCCAACACAATCTGCCTCTCTAGTATTACATTCTTACATTAATAGCCTATTTGAATTCCCTTACTAGACGCTGTTTACTTTTTAAGAGCTTAAAAGACAAAGATATATATCTATAAAGCAAGCAGTGACGATGTAAGGGTTTCCTATACCTATAGTTCGAATTTTAACGAATTTTTTTAACGGTTAAGAAAGAGTTGAAAATTTAAAAACGGAATTCTCTAAAACTTTGAATGATATTTCTGTATTTAATTAATTAAAACGCGTATAAAAACATAGAATTAGCTAATTCCTTAGGTTTTTTTCGTTTCCAATGCACCTAAATCTACACCTTTAAATGATATGTACAAATAAACAAAAGTGTGTAAAAAAACTACAAAGAAAATTCTTTGTTAAAAAATACAATTAAAAACTTTCTTCTACGTACAATTGCTGGTGTTGATGTCACCATATTAGATCCTAAAGTAAAAGTCATATCGCCATAGCCTTGTCCTGCATTTTGTGGTTTAATCATCTCTCCCAATTCATTTGTTTTAGTGGCTGGTTTAGCTGCAATAGGCTGAACCTTGGCTACAGAACGTTCTGCAATTAGAGTGTCACTTAAAGATACAAACTGTCCTGAAGTGTCGTTTATTGGTGGCGGCGGAGAGCAAATATCAACAGCATTTGAAGATAAATTAAAAAAATTATACGAAACCAAATGGCCGTGAGTAGATAAAACATGAATCATGGGCATGACAGGTAATTTCTTTTCGCCAATTACCACCTGATGTGATGAAGATGTATCGAAGGCAAAACCTAAGGGATAGGTTTCATCTTTTGACTCGGTTAAAGGCATTTCTATGCGGGCCTCATCCAACAAAGTGTATTGAATCCAATTGGGCGTTTCACCAGTTTCCTTAGTACCCAATACACCCACCTCTACGCCGTTAGCTGAAGTTACTAATAAAAGATTCCATTGGGCTATATGATTAAATGATATTTGCTGTATGCGGGGGCCAGGAGCACTGTAACAAATGTCGTAGTAATTTATGTATGAAGGTTGGCCTGCTTTAGGTGCATTAACTATAAAAAGTGAAGGACACATATCTTGTCCTCTTTGTAAAAAAGTAGCAGCAAATTGAAAAGTAGACAGCCAGTGTACGGCTATGCAATCAAAAGGGCCCGGGTGTATACCAGCCGGACAGGGAATAGCTCTTGCTGGTTGTAAATTTGGTTTAAATTGTTGTAGTTTTCCTTCTGCAAAACCAAAAACTATTTGCTTTCCTTTAGGAGACCAACAGCCAGATCTTACTTGATGCTCTCTACCCAACGTAACTTTATCATATTCGCCACCATTATTCAATGTAAACATGGCCACAGAACCATCAGTTAATATTAAAGCAATATTGTTTGGGATAACAGGATTCCATAGTAATTGCAAAGCAAAGGTATTACTCTCAGGAGCAACAGGTAGGTTATACAAAGAGCTAATAGTCTGAAAATATTACAAGGGTAAAAGAAACAAAAAATAAAAGTAATATGTGGAGTCCTACCGGTGTAACAAAGCTTTCAACATGATAAATCAATAAAAAGCCAGTGTTATTTAACATATAGTTAACAGCTAGCATAGCACCATCACAGCTGCAGGCCAAAATCTTAGGTTCGCCCGGCAAGTTGATGAGACGAACTTTTATATTCTGACCAGTTGCTTTTGAATCAACTATATCTCGTATTTTTAAAACTATAAAAAACAATTACCATATAAATTACAAAAACATTATTAACATCTTTTGCAAACCTTTCAATTCTTTGCTATTTGGATAACCGGCAAAAAGTAGCCCCTTAGACGATGATACGGCCAACAAACTGACCAAACTCTTTACATCTTTTCCTTCAGGGAATATTGTAAATCTATCATGTAACTTAAACTGTATATCCTAAAAAACAATATAAAAATTTGATTTTCCCCATTTTATTCAAACGAAAATACTTTGGTAAATTTGGGTTTGTTTATACCTGTACATCTTGGGATGGTGGAGCATTTTGAGCCATGTTTTATCTTTTTCAATCAATTATATTATTTTTATATAAGTTTTGCAGTTTTTTTCAATAACTTTCAATTTTAAATAAAAGCATTCCTTTTAACAAAATGTAATATGAAAAATAATAAGCCGCTCGTTTTTTGTTTTTTCTACCTGGCAGTGATGCCAAAACGCCAGAAAACATAGATGAAGAAATTAATAGAAACCGCTAATTCAATTTATGATCCAATGTCCACACGTGATGAATTTTCATAATAACATGCAATATAAGGTCGGCAGAGCAACAGTCAAATTTATATCAATATATAGGGGAAGACGTTGATGCAACGCATATTTAACTAAATATGCCTTGCGTTGATGCACTTTTATAATGATGAATCATTTTTAATTTTTCGCCGTGAGTTTAATGAAATTAACCTTAAATATATGTTTACAAATTGTACTTTTTTATTCTTGTCACACAATATTAATTGATTTTTATTTAAAAAATTAGTGAAAGAAATTAAAAATAATCTTTTTCGCTTGTCCCCTTTTTTGCAATAAAAAAAAATAAGTCAGTGTAAAAATTATAATTGAAATGACGTTTTGCATAATATAATTATCTGTGCATGAGCTCTGATGATTATATCATAACGCTGATATAATGCTATTAAAGGGCGGTTTACATTATACTACAAGTAATACGACATGTCAAATTTTTGTGTAGAAGAGTACAAGTAGTATCGTCTAAACATAATATGTAATGAAACTGTCCGACATTGAGAGAAAATATTTGTTTTCACTTTTTTTATTGTTTTAACAACAGCTGTTTCAATTTTACTTCATTTTATTCAAAACCAATGGTGTAAACGTAAGAGAAAAACCATACGATTTTTAATCTCTATTTTTTCATAAGGATTGATTTTCACTTTATTTTCTCTTAGATTTTACGTACATAAATTCTTACTGTCTAAACTGCCCTTAATAAAGCCTACACGAGATGAATTTTCATCATGATATAAATTTGACATTCTTCACAATATAAATTCATCAGGTGTGGACTCCGTGTAATAAGTGACTAGCCTAGCGTTTACATTTAATGACAGTACTATCATGACAATAAAAGATTTCGATGCTGACAATAATTCAATTTTTGTGTACAAAAAAATCAAAAGGGAAAAATAAAAAACTTAAATAGCGATTTTACGTATACCGACAATAAGTCAAATTTTTGTGTCTTCAAAATAATCAAGACAGTAGTTGAGACAGTTGAGAAAGTACAATAATAATAATTATAATAATAACAATAAAAATAATGGGAATAAATCTATTTTAGTGCAGCACAATTAAATATTAAGCTTTCATGATAGTTTAAAAACTAGGATATCACCTAATATTTCACCTCCTTATATAATCTGAGTTCCACTCCATGTAGGAGTAGTAACGAAAAAGTGGGTATCTTATTCCTTCTATTGAATAGAACAAGATCCACTTTATGAGCATTATTGGTAACCAGGTATGATCCTGATACTAGTACCGCAACATTTTTAGCATATGTATATCACAATTGTGAATATCATTGAGTACAGTTTGGTAAGCAATGTATTTATGGCAAGGTTCCAAATAAGATATGATATCACCCACCTATAGATTGTAACCCGCCTCATATAAGAAGCGCTGAGTAAATTACTTACAGGTATCATTCCCTATTAATTAATGCATTATATTCTGTATAAATTTTGTTATCTCTTTATAATAATATTCTTATGCATGTGAAATTATTAATTCAACTGCAATTATTAATTAAAAAATACTTAAGATAATATTTAAGCTATTTGCTCTGTTTGACAATTGAAAGTAAAGCAGTTATACATATGTTGAAAGTTAAAAAGTTCATATATACAATATTACCAATATTCTACCGCTATTACCTGCCATGGATAGTATTTAAAATCAAATATACAATATATGGGTTTCGTAGTTGCATAATTAATCAGGATACATTTTATTATTGTGTTACTCCAGTTATACTGGAGTCAATGTTGACAAATGGAAAAATCTGGCAACACCCTTCGTGGCGAAATATGTTATGGCATTTTGTGAAATTGTCAAATGAAACGAAAATCAAAAGAAAAAATACGCAATAACTGCTTATGTGTTAGTTAATTTTATAAGAAATTGTAATTTTCTTATCATTACTTTACTGGACGTTTAAAAGTATCAAGCTAATTTCATAATAAATTTAAACTTAAAATCAACATGTAGGAACTATTCTAATTATTTTTATATAAAAAGTTAAATAGTAAAGAAAAGTCTCGGTTTAGTTCTTCAGCTTGTGTTAATTTTAGTGTGCGTCTGCGAATCAAAGGACAAAAAAAAAAGGCAGTAAAATTTTAACGCGTGCCTTCAGCCGCTTTTATACTACGTGTGACTTTAATTTTTTGCAAATAATTTTAAGTTGATTTAAATTTTTTTTCTTAAAATTCGCCTACAAAGGCATTGTTAAACAAAAAGTACCTCATACTGACTACAATTTAAATTGGTGAAGGCCTTAAATGGCCAAAAATTAAAATTTTAAATAAGGCAAAAAAAGTTTTTATTGTAAAAAATCCAACAAGAACGTGGTTTAACATTTGGGCAGTGTTAGACAGTCTACTAACCAGCAGCTGCAAACATAAAACAAAAAAGTTATCAAAAATTTAATATCAACATGTCTGCAGATTCAGGATCACAGTCGTCCTCGCAACCACCGCTATCACAACTTTGGCCGGGTTTTGGTTCTACAACATCCGATCCTCTGGAACATCACGAAGCCAATCAATTATCGTCATCATCTGCTTTGTTAGGCTTCGATAAACAACAGAAGAATAACAATAATTATGTGAATTTTAATCAATTTATAATGCAACATAATCTAGCAACACCACATCAAACTAAATCGCCCATGACTTCTTCCTTAGAAGATACATTTGGCAAACAAGATGGTCAAAATTCTAGTTACGATGATGTTTTTAATTTCTTCAACAACATGGGAGGCTCGAATAGCAATAATTTTAGCCCTAATTGCAACAATAATAACAGCGGCAGCAGCAATGTTCATTCACTTGTCGGTAATAACAGCATTAATTCTAATCAGCAACAACCGCTCAAACATCAACAATATAATGTAAGTTTCTAACAGAAGTTTCATAATTTTGAAAATGTTCACTCACGCTTTTAACAGGTATGTGTATCAACATGTTGAATTAAATGAAATTCATTTCTTTTGCAACATTGTATATAGGGGAATATAAGTACCAGTGTTGGGATTAGAGGTACATTAGCACCAAATTTAATACAATCGACACATTAGTGGTACATTGGTACACTTTATGCTGTTTGGATACAATTTCATTTAAAATTTATTCAATAAATTGTTTTATTTAATAAATATTTTACTTTTTCTCACAATAATAATAAATTCTAATTTCATAGTTCTCCTACCCTCTCTAGAACTAACTAAATTGCAACATTCTTAGGCTGGAATGGGACAGACGATAATAATTTTTCACAGGGGTTACTCGTGCACAGTTTCACAGTAGTTTGCCAGGAACTTTAAAATAATTTTTTACTTTGTATGGGAGGTACCACGCCCACTATTCCCATTCAGTCTGTATTTAGCTAGACTAATTATGTTAATATGGGGAACTACCTATTGCAATTCTTTTGATACAGGATAATATTTTTTTACTTTACATGGGAGGTACCACGCCCACTATTCCAATCGTCTGTGTTTCTCTATACTATGTATGTTATTATAGAGGTTACTGGTGCAAAGTTTCAAGGCGTTATTACTATTACTGTTACCAAGCAACACGAAGATAAATATTTACTTTGTATGGGAGGTGTCACGCCCTCGTAGAATACGAAATAATTAAGTAACCTATTTTACCAACTGTATATCTAATAACAAACTGAAAATTTCAGAAAGATCGGTTACCTAGTGTAGCCAGCTATAGCTTTACAACAAAGAAACAAATATACAAAGAAAATACAAACATACATACATGAGCCTTGTATATGTATATAGGTAGGTAATTTAGTTTGCAAGGTCTTTTAGCTGAACTACTGCTTTTGAACGTTTTTATTTCGCCTTAATTAGTTTCCGGCAGTATTTGCTTGATATATTTTTCCATTTTTTCTAGTGAAAAATCGTAAGGTCTTTTTCGTAATTAGACTACTGTTAAATTATATGGTGATGAAGGAGGCAAGGTGTAGTTTACTTACCGCCAAATTTTGTTTACGCTCTACGGGTCATACCGTATGACATATTAACATGAAATTTAGTATGTGCCTTTGGTTAATGGAGATGAAGAGCTGTATAAATTTTGGTCATAATCGGGAAGGGGAAAGTGGTAGTTTACTTACTCCCAAATTTTGTAAACGCTCTACAGTTCGTACCGTATGAATTATAAAATGAAATTCAGTATGTGCCTTTAGTTAATGGAGATGAAGAGCTGATAAATTTTGGCCATAATCGGGAAAGGGCAAGGGGTAGTTTACCTAACACCCCAAACTGAAAATAATTAATTTTTCAATTCGAATCTACTTTGAACTTTTATTCTTTATGTAATATATTCATAAAAATATCTGTTTCCATTAGGTATGGTAAAGTTGAGTGTAGGACACTACAGATATTATTTTACTTGATATAATTTTGTACAATTTTTTCATAGCGGCGGTACAAATTAAATATTGTCAGATCCCAACACTGATAAGTTCATGTGTGTTGCTGTTGCTAAACATTGCAAATAGGGTTTTCAGATTTTTTTATATATTTCTCGAAATGCAGTAAAATGTAGGCAAAAATCGTCCAGATATATTTTTAAAATCTAAGTTATGTATGTATGTAGGTACATATATTAAAAAAAGGAAATTTGTTTTTTAGGCCAGTATGCAGCTCAACTGAATTTCAGTTTTGAAAAATTTGCATTTATTTCTATATAAGAAAATTCATCATGTAGTCATTTGTAGAAATAAAAATTATGTAGTAGTGTTTATAAAATTTTCTTGTGTATTGTACACAATAACATACCAACACATAAATAAACAAAAAATATTTAAAAGTGTAAAAAACATGAAATGTCATAAATTTCGTTACCAAACAATTGCCTGAACATTAATTTTTATTTCAGTTGAAAGAAAAAAGTCTACAGTTTTTGTTAGAACATCCCTGTAATAGGCTTAAATTCCGTTCAGTTTTTGACAGTACTGTCATGACAATAAAAGAATACGTATTAGTTGTCAAAAATACTGACAATTATCTCTGTAGTATAGGCATCTAGACAGTAATTAAGACAATTCATATAAATTTTCTTTTTTTTCTTTTTGATTTTTTTTCTCTATAAAAAATATGAGTTATTGTCTGCATACTTCAAATCACTGTTTTCCCTTTTGAATTTTTTTCTGTACACAAAAATTCAATTATTATCGGCATACGTCAAATCATTGTACTATTTACTGTCTTCAAAATATTCGACAATAGTTCAGACAATTGGAAAAGTTTGCATGCCTTAGTGAAAAAGTGTGTATGTATTGCTTAGTCATAACAGCATGGTTGTACAACTCATCGTATCGTCTATGGATTGCTTAATGTAAACTCAGTGTTAGCTGCGTACTACCAAACGAAAAGTTGCCAGAAAATTTTCAAACCTAAAAATCAGGCTGTTTTTTTTACACATACCTATGGGAAACTGAAATTTCTTCGAACTGCGAACTGGCCTTTTTGTGAAACCATATAATGTCGATAACTCTTAAGATTCTGATGAAGAATGAAGCCTTATGTTATATTTTTGTTGTAAATTGGGTACTCAATACTTGCGTATAGATAATAGCAACGGTATTTTATTGTCGTAGTTGTCAAATAGTCTATTCAATTTATTTTCAAAAATACTAATCTAAAAGTATCGATTAATTGCTTTTGTGAGCATTTTATGACATGATAACATCGCTATCATGATTTGAATAAAACATAACCCTAGTTTAGGTTAAGCAGGCAACTGTATACAAACAGCTCACTTGTGTCCAATATGCTGATCCCCTTGTGTTACTTGCGGAATAGTGTAGAGGAAAGAAAAACAGAATAGATATTAGATTTTAGAAAAAGTATTGAGTGGAAGAGACGATAAGGAGTAGAAGAGGAACTATAACAAAGTGAACAAATTGCTATAAAAGGCTAGGTGGCCGGAACAAAACGATCAGTGTGGGAGTTATCATTCGCCAATTGGGAGCGGACAAGAACTTTTTAGAAAGGAATTGATTCTACTTAGTTCCAATATTAGGTATTCAAAATACCGTCGTCCGATGTGTATTCAAGTGTTGGGGGGGTTACTGCGTATTTCGATTCGAAAACTAAAATTTTTTGAAAGTAATTCGAAAGTTAAATCGTACTGCGTAACTCGTGCGAAACGATGATAGAGTTGTATTTTTTACAACTTCAAGCAGCTTTGGACATCATTCTGTACCTACTCCTCATTGAGGCCTTTGTGGTCGGAATGACAGCGAGAGGTTTGCTTAGATTTTTGAATCAGGGTTGGTGAGGTCGAGTAACATAGGACACACGAATATTCTACTTGAGGTCGGACTCAACGGACCGCTTCCATTAATGCCTGGGCTAAAGGACTTTATGGTCACTGAGTTTGATTTCACTAGGATACCCTTGGTTGTATTCCCAAAAACGCAATACTGGTTGGGGTCTTGTAAACTGTACGACGGGGTTGCGGTGTTCACAGATGGATCAAAAATGTTAACGGGCACTGCATCTGGAACTAGAACACACATGTCGTACAGACAACCAGATAAATGTGGTGTGTTCCAGACAGGTGTAAGAAACAGAGCTGGAAGGCGAATGTAAAAAGACTATTGATGTGCTGGCGGACTAATATAGGATTAGATTGTTTTTGGTCCCGGGTTATTGTAATGTTGGGGGCAACGAAATCGCTGACGATCTTGCAAAATTGGGATCGGACTGCGTAGTAAAGAGAACCAACCAATCTTGGGAAGTAAGCGGGGATTGAAGAGTGTCACGGGCAATTTGGCCTAGACTGGACGCTGGAAAACCAAGCAGACTAAGATGGGAAGGTGAGAGATTTCTCGATTGGCTCTTCGACATCGCGCGGTTTAAAATCGTAGATGTCGACGGCTCCATCAAGTAAATCACATAGGTCTCCCTTTTTCCTTTTTTTCTTAGTTCTTTTTTTTAGTTAACTGAAGGGAATCACAATAGACTCTCTGGGTCTCCGAGGGGATGTGCCACTTCTGTAAATATGTACAAAAAAAAATATATGTATAGTTTTTACAAAAACCATTATTTGCCATTTAATAAAAAAATAGAAAAATATAATTTAATTTTTAACGCCTTATATTTTTATAGATCGACTATAAGTTGCCTCATATTTTTTAAAATTTTATTTCCCTTTTTAGTGTTTTAATTCACCTCTGCCACAATATCCATTTGCCAACTATAGTAATAATCAACTTTTCAACAACAATAACAACAGTGTTTTTTCGGATGGTTTTAACAACTACAATATTAATCCCAATACAGAACCTAGAATTACAAAATCACCTATCGACCTCACATCATCTTCATCGGGAAGTCAAAATTATTTTGATGCGGCTAATTCATATGGTAACTTTAATGCCAATGGTATCACATACTATGCCAATCCGTTTGCCACTGGTTTTGATTTTACCAATACCAAATTGCAAATCAATGCTCCAGAATTTGTTCCCAGATTTGATAAGCTTTCGTTGAACGAAACAGCTCAAGAAGCAAACGAACAAAAGAAGGAGAGTATTTCTATAAACCAAGAAACCATAAAAGACAACTTTGTAAAAACACAAGATGAGTGTGGCAGACGTGATGTGGTTACTTCAGTTAATTCTAAAGACAACGAGAAAAATATGAATACAAGTTTTGAAAAAGAGGAAAGACGTCAACAACAGAGACATGAGCGTACTCGAGGTAATAACCGCCATCAAAATAAACATGATAAAGAAAACAACAAGAAAAACAATAATCGTTTAGAAAAGAATATGGAAAGATTTTCAAGAAATTTACAAGAGAAACATCCAAATAATGATTCGGCTTCAAATTCTAATTCTTCTACACCTTCCTTAAATATGAATGGTAAGGATCGAGATCAGCGCGATCAAGGAGTTTCTAAATCTACCGGAGCTTTTAGCAAAAGTCAACGCGGCTCTTTAAATGGCGGAAGTGACGACAAGCAAAGAAGTACTGACAGCCAAGACAAGGGCGGAGATAAAAACAATTATAATAAACGTTATCAAAATGGCAGACGTTCCCAAGACTTTGTTGAGCGTGAAGATCGCTTTGACCGTTATATAGAGCGTGGTGAACGTTCAGAACGTGGTCATAACCAGCGTAACCAACAACGCAACGACTACCATCAACGTTACGATAACTATCGCAGTAATAAAAGGCGTGACGATTGGAATCGCAATCGAGATCGCATTAATGGCTTTCGTGTTGAAGAAAAATACTCCAATGATAATGGCAAAGAAAGTCCTTTGCTTTCGCCCGAAAAGAGATCGCCCAAAAAGGCTTATGATAAAGAAAACGAAAAACTTTCTCAAAGAGAGAAACTTGTAAGAGATATAGAGACTAGACGTCTGGAATGTTTAGTTTGTGTAGAGCCCATTAAGGCTCATCAAGGCGTATGGTCTTGTCACAATTGCTATCATATACTCCATTTGCAGTGCATAATAAAATGGGCGTCTTCTTCTAAATCGGATGATGGCTGGCGCTGCCCTGCTTGCCAGAATGTTGAAAAAGAAGTTCCTCGTGATTACTATTGTTTCTGTGGAAAATTGAAAAATCCACCAAATAATCGTCAGGATATTGCTCACTCCTGTGGAGAGGTATGCGGTCGTGTAGAGGGCTGTTCCCATGCATGTACTCTACAATGTCATCCTGGACCATGTCCTCCTTGCCAGGCTCAAGTTAAACGAGAATGTGGTTGTGGAAAGACTTCAAAACTCATGCAGTGTTGTGTAAAAGAGATCATAGAATGTGATTCAACTTGTGGAAAACTATTGAACTGTGAATTGCATACTTGTCAGGAGAAATGCCATGAGGGAAAATGTCCCGCTTGTAAGGAAAAAGTTGAGCAAAAGTGTCACTGTTCAAAACAGGACAGACAGGTTACTTGCACACGCGAATCCCATGACAAACATAACTATTCATGTGGCAAACCTTGTGGCAAGGATTTAAGCTGTGGCAATCACAAATGTAAAGACTGTTGCCATCCTAATGGGTGTAGGCCCTGCAAATTGAGTCCTGAATATGTAACCTCTTGTCCTTGTGGTAAAATGCCTATTGTAAGCGAACAGCGTAAATCATGTTTAGATCCCATACCTGTATGCGAAGGAGTTTGTGGCAAAACTTTGAAATGTGGCAAAGCCACAAACCCTCATCACTGCACATCTAAGTGTCATTTGGGAAATTGTCCCCCTTGCAACAAACAGACAGCTGTCAAATGCCGCTGTGGTCATATGGATCAAATGATTAAATGTCGTCAACTGTCGACACGAGCTGATGATGCTAGATGCAAGAAACGCTGCACGAAAAAACGTTCTTGCGGCAAACACAAATGTAATCAAGAATGCTGCATAGACATCGATCATTTCTGCCCACTGCCTTGCAATTATACGCTTTCTTGTGGCAAGCACAAGTGTGATCAACCCTGTCATCGGGGCAATTGTCCGCCCTGTTATCGCTCCTCTTTCGAAGAACTTTTTTGTGAATGCGGTGCTGAAGTTATCTATCCTCCTGTACCCTGTGGTACCAAAAGACCCATTTGCAAACGGCCCTGTTCGCGTAAACATCCCTGCGATCATCCTCCACAACACAACTGCCACTCGGCCGCCACTTGTCCTCCTTGTATGATGTTCACCACAAAATGGTGTTTTGGCCAGCATGAACAACGTAAGACAATTCCGTGTTCTCAGCAGAGTTTTTCTTGTGGTTTGGCTTGTAATAAACCTTTGCCCTGTGGACGGCACAACTGCATTAAAACCTGTCATGAGGGACCGTGCCAAATGGCCGGCGAAATATGCAAACAAAACTGTACTAAAGCACGCTCTACTTGTGGTCACAAGTGCATGGCTGCCTGTCACAATGGTGATTGCCCAGAGACGCCTTGTAAGGAAATGGTAGGTAGTGATTTAAGTTTAATTTAAAAGCAATACCCTCTAATATTTTTTATATATTTTTTTGATTAGGTTGAGGTGCAGTGCGAATGTAGCAACCGTAAACAAATGCGCACTTGCGCCGAATTGGTTAGAGAATTTAGTCGCATAGCCACCGCCCAATTGGCCTCCTCTATGGCTGAAATGCAGCGTGGCAACTATATGGAATTATCTGAAATTTTGGCTCCTGTTAAACTAACTGGAAAATCTAACAAGACATTAGATTGCAACGAAGAATGTCGTCTACTCGCTCGTAATCGCCGCTTAGCTATTGGCCTTCAAATACGCAATCCTGATTTGCCATCAAAACTTTTAACAAAATATTCCGACTTTATACGAAACTTTGCTAAACGTGATCCAGCTTTAGTTAAGTCTGTGCACGAAGCCCTTACCACTTTGGTAAAGTTGGCCAAAGAAAGTAAGCAAAAATCACGCTCTCATTCATTTCCCACCATGAATCGTGAAAAGAGACAGTTGGTACATGAAATGTGCGAAATGTTTGGTGTGGAATCGGTAGCTTATGATGCAGAACCCAATCGTAATGTCGTAGCCACTGCTTTTAAAGACAGAGTAAGTAGTTTCTTGATAGTATTATTTATAAATTATTAATTTTTTTATTATTTTCTTTTAGTCTTGGCTACCCGCTTCTAGCATAATGGAAGTAATGGCAAGGGAGTCTGGTCAAAGACGTGTACCAGTGCCAAGTAATAATGCTTGGGGTTTGAAGAGATAATGCTATTAAACTATTAACTCTTTACAAATGTGGTTAATTTTTATTTAAATATTATTTTTTTTTTCTCAAAATATCATTTAAACATATAAACACTTAAAGAACATTTTTATTGTCTCTACTCCCTTTCAATTTTACTTTCTCTTTCAAACAAACAATTTATTTTACACCATACAAATCAACTTACTTACCACCTTTAGAAAGAAAACTGATAAACTAATAAACTAAACAAAAAGAAACGTTAAATAAAATATAAATATTTTGCTATAGTAGTTAGTCAACCAAGTAATGGGGCTTTCTAGAAATATCTAAAAAGGAAAAACTTTCCAAAAACTTAACTTTTATGTCAGTTTTTTATTATTAAAAATGGTTTATATTATTTGTTTCTTAAATATATTTTCTTTAAATATCTTAAAATATTAACAATTTAAACTTATTATTTTTCTTTATTTATAACTTAAAGCATCATATATTTTGGCAAATGGATTGGTTATTAAACTTAGTTGTTTTTATTTTTTTACAGAATATTTATAAAAAAATATTTTTTTTCCTTTCTAAACACTAAAAATATTAAACTTAACTAAACAAGCAAATTTATTTGCATTTTGATTTATAAACCAACATTTAAAAATAAAAATCTAATGAAAATCTAATTAGAATAACAAATAGAAACATAAATCTTGTTTATTAAATAAATAAAAAAAGTTGTTTATTAATGAACTTACAACACAAAATATGCCATTTTATTTTTATAACAGAAAATAGTAGCCAGAGAGAATAAACGAACTTAAGCCTAAAAAAAAAATAGAAATGTCGAAAAGAAGCTTAATGTGATCGACACTCAGAAGAACCATTTTTTTTATTCAAGGCTCTAGTCGTCATAGAGTTTTTTTAATACAACACTGCGAAGCTTTTTGCTTGTCTGCAGAAAACACCCAGAGTCTTTAGCAGGAATCGATCGCGCAACCTCCAGACTGATGGACTAGCGAGCGACCAATCGGTCTATTGATATAACTGTTAATTTTTGATTACGGTTGCAATTTATTATCACTTTTAACTTAAGGCTCCTAAAGTTTTTTAAACAATGGTCGGGGGTCATTATCAGAGTGATCAGGCCTTCGTTGTTTCTCGACCTTCTTGTGATTTACGTTTCACTTTAGCCTTGGCTGATTGGTATGCTTCAGATGTAAGTCGAAAAATTTAAATTAAAAGCCGTATATTGATGGAGAGCACCATGCAAATCTTAAATTATTAATTAGATGCTTAATTTGGGTATTCTGACTGCCTATTCGAAATATAGGTCAGACTGCAGATTCTGGGGGTGGCGTAACACGTTAAACTTAAATTTCCGGGACCTGTAGGAGGCGAATACTGAAACAATTTTTAAATCAAAAGTCGTATATTGATGGAGCACCATATAAAACTGAAAATGTTATATATTCTTCGTGACGTTTACCATGGAAATACGTTTTCAAATCTTTATGATTTTTTATATTCAAAAAAGATTATTATTGTTGTGGTAGCCTTATATCTACAAAAGGCATTTGACCCAGCTGACCAGTCCATGCTGATTAATGACATCTCGAGCTCTACACTTCCCAATAATGTCAAACGCATAGAATCCCAACTATTTAAGTGGCAGACAAGCGTTTATTAGTGTTGCAGCAACTCTGGTGTTATTAGGGCGTGTATTCATTTTGAAGCTAGCATAGCCAATTTATAAATATTTTACTTCGCCGGCGATTTAGTGCTATATGGTAAGGAGGGCGCTGAGAATTAATACATATCAGAAAAATTGATGTTGCCACGTCTGAGTATTGAACTTGTTGCCATGCATTAGTAGTCAACGTGCTAACTACTTAAGCTATAGCACCCTTCTAAAAAGTGTATATGGCAAAGGTATCCACCAGATTACTTAAAATGTTAATTTCCGTTTGCCCAGGGTCTACTATGCGATCTTTACCTTTGTATTGAAAGTGTGTATCCCCAAATTCAGCTGGGAACTAATCACCGCATTCGATATCGAGTAAAGTATCGTATCGAATAACATTTCGATACAAGTCGAGTAAGCAAATTATGTCATTCGACATGTATCGTATCGTAATTTTTATCAAATTGTAATAGATGTTGCGTCTGGCGGATGTCTACCAGCGAGTTTGTAGGGTAAACTGCATAATCGTTGATTGATAATGGTATCAGGGAGCATCAGCTAGTATGCTATTGGACGCGTCCACAGGTTGCGGATAGTGGAATACCCAGTAGATATGCTGGGTAGCTGCGAATAATAAAAAATAAGCAGTCGCGGACAATACCAGCGATTCTGATGGGACAGTCTCGGACTAAATATCCGAACGCCAGAGATCATTAGAGCGCCATGGCGAGTAGGTGGCGCAAACAAATAACCACCCAACAATAAATCAGCCCCGGTACCAGACTCGGATGCGATTGGCCAATAATTAGTCCATCTTAAACAAAATTTATTACAAACGAAACCACATTTTTGTGGCCCTTTGTTTCACACTGGAACCATAGGAATTAATCACCCCTATCGTGGATACGTTTTCCCTTTTCCCTCCTTTCTTATCGTGAATAAATTTGTCCCCCATCATTCACTAGTGAATAATATCCCAGAAAAAATGTGGAATTAAAAAAATTCCCCTTATCATGATCGTTTAATTTTAAAAAGTTATTTCCCTTTTTCGTGTTATTTTGTTCATTTTGTTTTTTCAAGGGAACTGGATAGAAAATGTAAGTTAATTTTTCTTTTTTAATATAGATATTGAAATTAGTAAATTTTTTCAGGTCAAGATCGGTGAATAAAACTCAAAGCGACGTACTCCTTAACAAAATGCCAAATAATAGAGAAATTGCATGTGGTTTTGTTAAGATACCCAAAGATGTTGTCGCCAGCTTTTGGAGTTCTCTCACAGAAGAGCTTAATAGTGCTGGTCCTCCTATGAAAAGAGTCTCCGAGTGGAAGAAGGTAATAATGCGTTAAATAATTTTTATTTTTTACTAATATATTTTTAATGTTAAAGGTATGGGTTGATCAAAAAAGATATGTTCGGGCTAAGGCTGCCTCCAACTGAAAAATCAGCGAGGAACGGGAGGTAGACCCAATGAAACGAAAAATTTGTCACCTACAGAACAATGCATATACGAGCTGGTGGGCATGAAAGAATCAGTTGAGGGCTTAGAAAATTCTTTAAGCTTTGGATTACCAGAATGTTATCGTATCAATAAAAAGAAAGATACGCCAGAATCAACAGAGACAGAGTTACCTCCGAACATTGAAAATGTATGTCCTGAAGTAGCCTCCTGTTCAAACATTGTTACACCAATCACAAAGGACGCAATTCTAAATGAAAATTCCAGCGGTAATAAGTCATTCCGTTTGAAACGAAAAAAAGTGGAGCCTGAGAACTAAAGACACAGAAGGACTTCTCCTCTAAAATTGCAGAAATTGGCCAATCAATCCAAATTCATAACAATGAAATGGAAATATATATATATAATAGATTAATAAACATATGTATGTACATATGTATGTTTTCATTTTGTAAACAAATGAACAAATAAAAACACGCTTTAAAACATTTACGAAAAATAAAATAATATTTAAATGAATTTATATAATAGTCGAATTATATTCGTATAGTTTCTCTATTAATCAAGAACAACTGCGGCCACATGTGAGTGTGATCTTTTCAGCAAAACCTTAACCAACACAAATAATTTAATTTCTCCATTGAAGCCTTCCAATTCGACGTGTGCAACAAGGCATTTACTACTCAGCATAGTAAAATCGGACACTGGCGGCAAAGGCCACTTATTTGTCGTATTTGGAACAAATCTTTTGTGGCCATGAACACATTCACACCATTGAAAGGATGTTTAAATGTGTCTTTTGTCCAATTGCATTTGCCCAGCGCACAAATTTGGTCCGTCGCAAGAAATCTACACATTTGAATTAAAAACAAGTAAAAGTGCTATATTCGGTCATGCCGAATCTTCTATACCCTTCACCACGGTGATTTTATTTATACAGACGTGTACAGCATTATCCATATTGTTGACTCTTTACTTAAATAAAGTCGTATGAGAAAAAATCATTATTCATGAGTTAAAGAAATAGAAGACAAATGAAAACAAATTCCGTTTGCTACAATTGTCGCCGTGTTGTCAGCTACTTAATGATATTGAAGCCGATAGCTACATCGTAAACTCTGACATTGTTGTAGAAATACTTATTTTGCTTTTATAAAATTAAATAACTTTTTCAAAAACTTATAAATATTTCCTCCAAAACTTTTTGTTTGTATATGAATTTGTAATTTACAATTTTGTGACATTTTGAATAAGATAAGAAATTAGCCTAAGTTGACGACAGCCACAATGGAGGTCGTGTATACATGTAGCTATGTATATTGGCTTCAAAATAATCATTTACCTATAAACGTGTGTATTTTATTTTTGACAGTTTGTAGTCGGTATACTGATGATGTGTATGTGTTTAATGCACCTAGGTTTTAAAACAGAGATATCATCTATTTAAAAATCAAACACATTTAAAACAAGTAAAAGTGCTATATTCGGCCGTGCCGAATCTTCTATACCCTTCACCACGGTGATTTTATTTATACAGACATGTACAGCATTATCCATATTGTAAAGAAATAGAAGACAAATGAAAACAAATTCCGTTTGCTACAATTGTCGCCGTGTTGTCAGCTACTTAATGATATTGAAGCCGACAGCTACATCGTAAACTCTGACATTGTTGTAAAAATACTTATTTTGCTTTTATAAAATTAAAAAACTTTTTCAAAAACTTTTAAATATTTCCTCCAATACTTTTTGTTTGTATATGAATTTGTAATTTACAATTTTGTGACATTTTCTTTTGTTGAATAAAATACAAATTAGCCTAAGTTGACGACAGCCACAACGGTGGTCGTGTAGCCATGTAGCTTTGCTGGCTTCAAAAGAATCGTTTACCTATAAACGTGTGTATTTTATTTTTGACAGTTTGTAGTCGGTAACCTGATGATGACTATGTGTTTAATGCACCTAAGTTTTAAAACAGAGATATCATCTATTTAAAAATCAAACGCATTTAAAATAAAAATCAAACGCATTTAAAAAAATATGTTACTCTATATACACACATACATACATACATATGTATAATCTTAATATTAATTATATGTTATGTTACAGTCATGATTTTCATTTTCAAAGAAATATTGAAATTTTTGTTTTAATATTTCGAAAATTGTGTGTAAAAATTTTTTGTAAAAATAATTTTTTAAAAATTTTTTGTAAAATTTTATTCGAAAATTTTTTGGAAAATTTAAAAAAAAAATTTTTTTTAATATTTTTTTTGTAAAATATATTTTTGAATATGTTTTGTAAATTTTTTTGTAAAAATTTTTTTTTTGGAAATTTTTTTTTGGAAATTTTTTTTTAAATTTTTAAAAAAATTAAAGAATGGTCAGACTAAAGCAAAAAGATATCCTTACAAAAAAAAAATTTCCTCATATTGACACATGGGGGGTCCTTTTAACTGCTCCTATTTATCAGTGGGTACCCTGTGGGTCCATTGGCTACCTCTATGCGTATTGCTTTCTATTAAGGTCTCTAATACAAATCAAAGCAAAAAAAACCCTACCAATCTAAAAACAAACAAAAATCGCCCCTCGCAGGGGGTTATTGATCCCCCGAGATCTGTATGCACTCCTTGCGATCTACCTGTCGCAGTCTAATATTTATTTGACAAAAAAAGGCAAAACAGAATCATTAAAGCCGAAAAAAATTAAAAAAAAAACGTAAAAAAATATAGGTGGGCATGGTTTTTGGACCGTAGCCTCCAAAGGAATGCTCCGATGTTGCTGAATTGCAATACCAAAATTTTCGAAACTATGCCTGACAGATTGGTGTGCTTAAATTTTTTGTATCTCTTCTGGTGCCTTGGCAAATGACATTGCCACACTAACACGGACAGACGGACATCGCTTAATCAACTTCTCTATGCATAAGGTTCCAGAATATATATACTTTATGGGGTCGGAAATGAATATTGTAGAAATTACACACGGAATGACAACCTTATATATACCCTTTCCACCTGTGGTGAAGGGTATAATTACATAAATGCAACATATGTTTAAGATCCTTTAAGCGTAAACGTTTATTAGACTATTTAAACGGGAGAATGGCCACAAAAATTTCAAGTATGTGGCGCTGGATGTGTCTATCAAGAACACTACATAGTAGCAAACAATTTAATAGCAAACAATTTAATAGTCGCGGCAATCACAATGCGCACAATTTCACATTTGTCTTTAGCTTGCCAGTGTACAGTGTGGTTAATAATTACTTGGATCGATTTGGACAAAGCATAGTGTCGACAATTTTCTAATTCCTTTCGTATGGGTTAGATTTGCACATATTTAAAATTTTAATTTTTTGTATATTACATGTATGGAAATGATTTTTTGTATAAAAATAATTATTTTTGTGTAAAAATAAACTTGTAAAACAAAATATAATAACATTTTGTCGCTAAAGAATTAAATTTATATACATACGTTGAGCACAGACGTATCAAATGAAAACTCGATCGAACAAACTTTTTTATTACTCGATATCGAATGTTATAATCTCAAATTACGATACTTTTTATTCGATATCGAGTGCCATGATACCAAAATGAAAAATTAAGACAGAATTTACTCTATATCGAATGCAGTGATTAGACCCCTGGTTTAAAATATATTTAGAATGATGGTACTCCAGTGAAAGCTTAAGTTTTATATGGTGATCCACATTATATGATTACGTTTACGTAGCGCAAAAGTAATCCTCCTATCAGAAAATGCTATAAATTTTGCGATTGGCCCCTAATGTCAATTCTGTTTTGACATTTGTGTAGTAAACACTTGCGAAATACACGTTAATAAACAATGTTACGCTACACTGCTCCAGAACGCGGAATATTGGTGACTATTTATTTGACCAATAATCGGTCGGTGACTTTGGCACAACGTGAATTTCGTCGCAGATTTGCTGGCCGTCCAACGCCTACTGGTGAAACACCGCTGCAGACTTCTTTTTGTGGGGCTTTTTGAAGTCGCGGGTTTATGTCAACAAGCCTCAGACTCTTGCAGCTCTTAAAGACAATATCCGTCAAGAATGTGAGGACCTATCTCCGGAAGTTTTGGCCAAAGTGATGGAAAATGCCATAAAAAGGGCTCAAATGACAATCAACTGTGGCGGCGGCCATTTAAATGACATCATATTCTCGACTTGATGTAAAAAAATTAAAAGACCAAATAAAAATAATCCACAAGAAGAATCAAAGTTTTTCATTTTTTTTAAATTACAGCCAAAAAACATTGAAATGCTTGCCATAATGAGTAACATTTTCATGGTTATAACCGATGCCCAAAACGATTGCACGTGGCTGTACCGCACTGCAGCTATTCGATGAAGCCAATCGGACAATGGGAGAGTGAGACGCAAACCACTCGAAGGCTGAGCGAGCAACAAGGACGGCCTGATTGACCTTAAAAAAATACAATACCCACTTTACGACTCTTGAACTATGTACGCACAAACACAGCTGACTAAAACGTCCAAAATTCGGATTTGACTTTAAACTGTTAAAATAAAATTTTTTCTCTTGATTGAAAGTATATCTATTTGCCGGTAATCATCTTGTTTGATTACATGAATAATATAGTAAAATAAAAAATATTGTAAAAACTATTTAACGTTTCCATTTAAAGAACTAGAATCTAAAAACTTACTAAATGGCACATCCAAGGATTCTGAAAGTTTTTTTTTTTTTAAATGAAATCAGAAGCGCTGATGTATTAACCAGCGGTTTGCTTTTGTTTAGAAATAAACAGAACGTAACGAACGTTAAGAAAAACACTGAACGAGTCAGAATCCTTGAATTGAACTAGGTCGTTCATGAATGTCACAACTCTATATCCTGATCATCATTTTCGGGTACTCATCATGTAAATACAATTTTAAAAATTTATTTTAATTTTACAGAATAAATTCTTTCGGTTTTTTTTTGATGATAAAAAGAAACTCATTATTTTCAATTTTAATTAAATTTTTCACTAAGAGATTCATTATTACTTGTTTTTGATTTCATAGGTAAAGGTAGACATAACTCAACAATTGTTAAAAATACAAACAGTGCAACACGAAAAAAAAACAAATTGTATTCATTTTAAAAACATCAAAATGAAATAAAATTTCAGATTAAAGTACTTTTTACACACATACACGCACACACTCATACATACACATACAAACTCCAATATTGAAGTACTAAAATGCATTTCTCTACCTTCAGTAGTGCAATAACATACAGTTAACTTTTTTTTTTTTTGGATTCATTCATTAGACGGCTGTCCATTTCATTTTAAACCTGTTTCGTTATTTTTTTTTCTGGTGGTTTTTATACCTCTTAAGCATATTTTCGTCTGCACCACAAATGTAATAAAAGGTCTTCTTTTAGTATTTGTTGTTGCAATTATTTTTGGTCCGTTTAAGCCCATGAAGTTATGGCAAATTGTAAGAATGGGTAGACTGAAATACAGAGACGAGAGGCTGTTTCTTTTTTGTTCCAGCCTTTTGTTTAATAATAGTGTACGATTGAAAATTGGTTGAGTATGTCTGTCTGAGTGCAAGTTTTTATCCACGAGTGGATAAATACTCTTATAATACCTACAAATGAAATCCAATGAAATTTCATGTTGTGACTGGTCAGTACAGAGATACTTTTGAAGAAGAAAAAAAAATATATAGATACTACAGTGATAATGTTGGAATATGTTTAGATTAAAATTTGTAAAAAAATGATTAGACAGGAACATGGCCCAATAAACAAGTTAGACTCGCGGCGAAAAAAGAGTACAACTCTGTAATAAAAATACGTACATTTTGTTTTTGTATAAATCATCTTTGGCTGTCAAAATAAAAAATGTTAGTACATTTTGACACTAGAAGATGGAGACAACAAAAAGTCAGCTGAGCTCTCGAGTTTACCTGTTATGAATTCGCCTTGGACAGGAATATAAAAATATTTGAGATCTTCATTAAGGGCATTTCACACTATAATAAAAGTATTAATACTTTTGAATAAAATGCAACTCTGATCTAATCGCCGTTTGAAATTTTTCAAAAAAACAATAACAACTAATCATGTCAGGGTTGCATTTTCCTCAAAAGTATTAATACTTGTATTATAGTGTGAAAAGCCCTTTACTATGCTTGATAGGTTAAATGAAAAATAAAAATTTTACTTATAATCATTGTTTGCCCCTTTAAAGTTCAGATTTACAATAATAATTATGAAGGCCTCTGCAGCCAGCTCCTATGATTTGTAATTATTTTGTAAATTGATTTACTTTTGATAAATAAAAATAAATAAATAACTTCTTTTTATTTTATATTTGTTGTATATTTCAGATAGGGCATCTCATCATCATTAGCCTAAGCTTTCACGAAAGCCCCTAAAGGCCAGGCTTCACTATCCTACTATCCTACTTTAAAAATCGTATAAAAATGGCGTTGTAGATGCCACACTGTCATACAAAACAAGTTTTTGCAACTCTGATCGTATGGAAAAACAATATTTTATGAATTTTTTCAAAAAATTATCAAATCGTACGACTTGTCAAAAAGTGTGTCACACACATACATTTCTAAGCCACACTATCATACTTTTTTAGGTTAAGTTAGGCTGTATATGCCGTCGATTTGTGTAGTTAAAACCGAGTCACTTAAGTCCGAATGATCAATTTGTGATACCTGAGAGAGATACATATGTGAAGGAGATCTTTATGGTTCTTGCAAATCCACACTAGGCCTAGGGTTTAACCATCCCGAAGCCCGAATGACTGAATTTATTCTAATAATATAATTGTATGGAATATTTAACTTTCTTGCATTATTGGTGCAATGACTGTCGATATAGCCACTTGTGTGCTCATGTATCCTCGATGGGTTCTCAGCAGACTTGCTATCTTCTTAAGATAATACTGAGGCCGTAGAAGTTCCGAAAATGTGTAGATAATTTAGCGTGCGAGGATCCCAGTATTTTCTCCTGAAAATTTACTTTACAGCAACTTTTCGGGACGCCGACTAGATTATCTCTCCCCCTGGTATCTAAGGAATGTTTCAGATCTAGCATGTTCGGCCGCAATAACATTCCCGGCACCGCTATTTTCCCCTCTAGGTAATATTTGCTGTAACACTCTTTTTATTATTAATATAGGGGGAATGATGTGTTCTAGTTTAACGTGGGTACCTGCCACGGTGACTTAATCCCACGGTGCTCCAAAAACCGAGTGAAATTAGGACGTAGACTACTTGCGCTCCCACTATGTAGTAACGGCGCACCCTACGATAATGTACCATGTGTAAGGGGCACGATATACGCAGTTCAGGTATGTCGCACAGTCACAGTGAGTTGCAATTCTTAGGAATTCTATGGCAAGCCATGGATCCATGTTCTAACCTCTTGCTTAGGGGTTGAAGCCTATCCAACTCCTTCTGTTGAGAATGCAACAGCACATTTTGATCAACAATGCATCCACCCTGCATACATCGATCTTAAACCACAGCCACCACGTGTACCCCCGAAGGGGACCTCACTAATAACCGGTCACAGAGAAAGGGGAGTCTCTGTGGGGCCACCGATTCCCGTGGTACCAGTCCTTTGGGCACTGGTCGAGCCTCGAAGAGGAGCCGTGTTTTAAAACAACAGATCTTTTTTTCCAGATTTGGGCTCCAGGAACCCTAGCGTCTAGTGCCCCTACTTTCCCCGAGTGAACCGTGCCAAAGCATTTGCAATTTCCTGCAGTAACAGTTTGAACCGCCGGGGGTAAATGTAGGGGGAATATCGAAGTACAATGGGTACCTTTTCTGCGCCCTTCCATCCTCAATGATTATTAGGTTTAGTGAGTTTTCCCATTGTAGGACCTTCGCTCGCTATAGGTTATTTTCAAGTGCTACTCTGGGTTCTGATCTATAGAAATTCACAGCAGATCTCCTTTTTGCTAGTTTATCTGCTGCTTCAATCCCAGCTGGACGTATGTGTCCTTTAACCTACACCGACGTTACCTAATTAACACCTATTAATTTAGAAAAAATATTCCAGCACTCATGCGTATTATAACCGACTGTTTATAAGTGCATTAACTCTTCCATTAACTCGACTTTCCAGAAGCTGATCCAATACGTGCAGCAGTCTAAGTAATTCTTTCTTGTAACAGGCATACTCCCCTAAACGCTAACTACACGACAGGCTCAGCTCAGCTGAGTACACACCTGCTCCTTCTCTTTACCTTCCCTAAAAGAACCATCAGTTATAATGCCAATGTCGTTCTCGATACACTCATTGTGTATAACGCCTGCCGTAATGTGCGTGCGATGCAATCTTTCGAATATTTTTCTTCTACTCATGCGTTCCATCGGCATTTGAGCTTTCCTAACTTCCTTGCTAACTAGGACCAGAATACTGTTATGCCCAATGTTTGGCCCAAAGCTGTGACAAATGGTATCGTTCTTTATTTGCAAAGCTGTCATTGCAGCCGTTAACTTATGAATAAGTCTAACGGCAGCTGTGTTGAAGCCGTGCGCATTGCCCCACATATACTCGTACAAGTATATGAAACCGATCTAACTTATGCTTAATTGTACTCTGAGAGACTTTTGGCCACCCAGACACAGATGCATCAGCATTGTGTAAATCCAGTATGCAGCCTTTAGCGAGATTCCCCACATCAATGTTCAGTTGCTTATCTAGAATAACACGCCTCGATAATTTACTTTCCTGAACTGAACCCTCATGCTCTATATTAAAATAAATCGTGATGCCTCAACTATCGAATATCAAACACTTAGGAGCAAAACTAACAAACAAAGTTATAAGAAGTGCAAATAACTGGGGTCCTAAAAGTCGAATAGAACGCAACTTTACCACTGTTTTCAAATTTGTATTTATTTTTATTTGTGAAAATGCTCACATGTAGACAGGTATTAAATGCTGAAGTTAAATGTATAAAATGGCATTAAAATATGTCTGGTGTATATTGTTAAACATGATGTCAGACACTGTTTAAAAAAAAAAAAGAAAAAAAAAACTTAGCAATAATTTGGAAGAAAGAACATTTGTATTCATTGCAAAAATTATTATTCAGGTAAAAGAGAAAGGTAAGAAGAGGAATGCTAAAATACATATTTTTCAAGCAAAGGATTTTATATTTTTTAGTACTTTAGGTAATTCAATGGATTTAAAGAGTAGTAGATAACGGGTCCGCCAAATAACTTTTTTTTTTGGAAAATGCTATAAAAAAACTACTGAATATTTTCTCAAATTTCTTTTTTTATTTGAAAGTACAATCCTTCCGGTTAATAATGGAAAATAATTTCATTCAAATGGCTGCCTCGGCTGGCCATGCAGTAGCCTACACGATCGGTCCAATTTTGAAGCACATTCTATTGTGTGCAGCTGTATTTCACCAATGGCTTCACGAATATTGTCCTTTAAAGCGTCAATTGTCTCTGGCTTGTCGGCGTAACACTTATCTTTGACGGCACCCCACAAATAATAATCGAACGGTGTCAAATCGCAGCTCCGAGCTGGCCAAACGACATCAGCTCTGCGGCTGATAATGCGATCTTCAAAAACAGGGCGCAAAATATCGAGTGTAGCTTCGGTTGTGTAGCACGTAGTGCCGTCCTGTTGAAATCAAATGTTGCCAATATCCTCCTCTTCAATTTTTGTGAACTAATATTCGTTCAACATGGCCCGATAACGATCGCCATTGACTGTAACGGCCACTCCTGGCTCATTTTCGAAGAAAAATGGCCTAATTATACCTCTGGACCAAAATCCGCACCAAACAGTGACTCGTTTTTGGTGCATTGGCTTTTCAATGTATGCGCGCGGGTTTTCTGTGCCCCAACTGCGACAATTTTGCTTGTTTACATACCCGCCAAGATCAAAATGAGCTTCATCTGAAAAAATGATTTTTTTTTGTTGGAAAAATCGGCATCTTCTCTAAGTCGATCGCAGACTCACTTAGCGAAGTAAAGTGAAGCGTATACACAACCATATTCGTTCAGCGGAATGATAAAACTAATTATCTGTTAAATCGGACATGAGCTAAGTGTTACCATTCACGAAATAAGCACTAGTTGAAAAAAAAAGTTAGATGGCGGACCCTTTAGTATTCATCACAAAAATATAACTAAAAAAATGAATTTTACAGAAATTTGTTTTACAAGTTTTCATAATTAAAATATATTTCTTAATTTGTTGCACTCCGGTTGCTTCGCTACCTACATCATCATTAAGTCAAGAAAAATGTGTTTGAAATGCAAAATGCCAAAAAATGTGTAGATAATATATTATTACTCTAAATGAATAAAACATATTGTATTATACTGCGTATGAATATTCATACAGCTGATTTGCTCACGAGAGACAGGTTAATGGTAATTTGAAAAAAAAACAAAAATGCATTCAAATGTATTAAAAATAATTTTTTTAATTACACATTATTTGTAAGGAAAACAACGTTGTCTTGTAAATATTAGCATATTTAAAAGTTATACCTGCTATATCGTAAAACATTTATTTTCGTTTTTAAACTAAATGTATTATTTTATACAAGAAAATAATGAGTTATATAATTCATTATAAGGAAGTAGTTATTAAATAGCTTCTAGGTAATGCAGCGAGTGGCGAATAGAGCTACTAAGTAATGCATTTAAGAAGTTGTTCCGATTGAAGTTGTGAGTAAAAATTTTGCTGGGTACATATAATTTTTAATTAAAAATTTCCAATTACAAATTACATGTAATGTATAATTGAAAAAAAATCTCAATTACTATTGCAAATAGTTAAATGTAATTGCAATCGAAAAATTCCAATTATAATTACATATAATTTCGTAATTGCATGTGTAATTCGTACATCTGCCAAATTTCCATATATGTATGTAGACATAAAATAATTTGCCGCCTAAGCTTATGATTAATATTTAATTATAAATAAATAAATATCAATTATACGTTTCAAGGAATAACAATTGCACCACACAAGTTGGTCATTTTTTATTATATTTTCTTCTTAATTTGCAAAAATATACAGGTACATAATTATAAATATATTTTTTAATCCAAATAAAGGGTGTTTTTTTATAGAGGTATAGAAATTTAAGTTGGCATTACTTTTCAAGATGGCGACCGATTTAACAGCTGTCAAGTGATTTATTCTCAGTTTGGTTTAGCAATTCATCATGAATAGACTCAACAACGCTTGCAAATAGTGCAATTTTATTTCGAAAATAATGGTTCTGTGCGGAAAACGTATCCCGATTTTCATAAGCGAATTTTGTTTAGCGATGAAGCGCACTTCTGGTTGAATGGCTACGTCAACAAACAAAACTGCCGCATTTGGAGTGAAGGTAAGCTTCAAGTGTATGTCGAAACATCGTTACATCCAGAAAATTTGACTGTTTGGTGCACTTTATGGGCTGGTGGAATCATTGGTCCGTGCTTTTTCAAAAACGATGAACGTTACAGTTAATGGTGATCCGTATAGAGCCATGATTACTAACTTTTTCATTCCTGAATTTAATAACCATGATGTCCAGGAGATGTGTTTTAACAAGACGGCGCAACATTTCACACAGCTCGTGCCACAATAGATTTTTTGACAGACACGTTTGGTGACCGCCTAATTTCACGTTTTGGACCTGTGAATTGGCCTCCAAGATCTTGTGATTTAACACCGCTAGACTACTTTCTGTGGGGCTATGTAAAGTCATTGGTCTATGCGGATAAGCCACAAACGCTTGATCATTTGGAAGACAACATTCTCCGTGTTATTGCCGATATACGACCACAAATGTTGTAAAAAGTCATCGAAAATTGGACGTTCAGATTGGACTACATCCGCGCCAGCCGTGGCGGTCATATGTCAGAAATCATATTCAAAATGTAATGCCACAAGATTATCTTTCAGATAAATAAAATTCATGTCAATCGAATAATCCATCGTTGTTTTATTGCAACATAAAGTTCTATTCCTTTAAATATTTTTTATTTATTTATTTATTTATTTATTTATTTATATTAGTAACATAATAGAATTATATATCTACTAATTTAATAGAAAAAAAGGAGTGCTAGCAGCTAAGGCTTTCGACTCCGTCGTTTACAAATAATTAAATTTTGTTAATCATGTTAGTTTTTAATAAGTATTTATAGATTAGCTTAATGTTTGTATCACATATAATTTTTAGGAGATCAGTTAGTAGATTAGATCCGAAGATGTTAGATCGGATAGTGTTGTAGCAAATACATTCGTCTAGGATGTGAAGAACATCTAATTTCTTGTCACACGTTGTGCAGTATGGGGGAGATGTTTTAATTATGAAACAAACTAAGTTAATGTATGTTTTAGTCTCTAAAATTTTTCGTTGACTTTCAGTTGCGTCACTAGCGTTTTGTAGTATTTGCTTCAGGATCTTTGAAAACATGTTCTTTGAAGCAAAGTATTTATCAAATATGAAAAAAGTGCCGCAACATTGAGGTAACGTAACATAGAGAAGTTACTGCATAAAATGAGCAATTACACGAGAAAAAAATGTTTTTTTTTGTTGCATAATATTTGAAAACTTATGAAAGAGTGGCTATCACTTTTTTAAGAAAAAATACACAGTGCAATAAATAAAAAAAATGTGAAAATTACAAGGACTTGATAGCATAAGTTCTATACACGGTTTGGCAAATTTAGTGACCAATTTTTATTTATGGGCCTCGAAAGATTGTAAAAATCAGTGGGCCTTTTATCGTCATCAATTTTTGTCTACTATCTAATACATACTAGGTGATACCGCTTAACTTTGTTTTAGCTAAGGATTCGTGAAATAAATTCTATGAACATTTTATGTCAAAAAATAATTTATTACTGCACTTTTTTTGAAATACAAAAAATTTAAAATATTTTTTTTTACTTTTTTCAGCAAAACTTTCATAAAGGGATTCCTAAATGACTAACTGATTTTCAAAATTTTTCGTGACCCATAAATAAAAAGATCAAAAAAGCTGTAGTTAAGGTTTCGTAAACGCGTATATGATCTTTTATTTATTTTATGCCAAAAAATAATTTATTCCTGCACTTATTTTGAATAACAAAAAATTTAAAAAAATAAGATATAATGTTTGATATTTTGCTATACTAGCACAGTCCTTTGGGTGAGCTTGATGTAAACACTTTAACAAAATAGTTTCATATGCCCTTCATTCCTTAAAATAATTCAATAACTGCATGAGACACTTGCTGATTGTATATTCAATCGTTTTGATGATCAGAATTGGCTCCTTAGATCGTGTGATTTAACATCATTTTATTTCTTTTTATGGTTTTATTTGAAATTAAAAGTCTGTGTTAATAAGCACACAATTACACAGTCACGGAAAAAAATAACCATATACGGACACCACTACGTGATAAAAGACCAAAAAAAAAGACCCCTGTCTCCCAGTTTTGCCCAAAGTCCTCCAGGTTTTTTTTTATGGGCCCTCAAAGATGTGGGGCCTCGATGTCATTTTTGAAAAAAATGATCATTTACTCAAGCTCATATTTTGCAAACCGTTCGGAATTTTGATATACTCTCTGAGGCAAAGTTGTAGCTCTAGTCATAAAGAACAAAAATTGTTAACATATAAAATCAAAAAAACTTCATCTTCAATCGCAAAAAACTTTAAAAAATTTAATTTTTTTTGCCTTTCTTTCCCTGTTCAGGTCCATAGGTAGCAAACCGTTCAAAATTCAAGGAAACAATCAACTACAAAAATGAACCTAAAATCTCAATAAACAACTTTCTAGAACATATGAACTTCCTAGGAATCATTCTTAACACCGTTTAGGTAGCGCTTATGTAGCCGCAAAAAATTTTTCACTTTTGATCATTTCTTTGCAAAAATGACATCAAGGCCCCACATCTTTGAGGGCCCAAAAAAAAAAAACCTGGAGGACTTTGGGCAAAACTGGGAGACAGTGGTCTTTTTTTTGGTCTTTTATCACGTAGTGGTGTCCGTATATGATTATTTTGCCATGACTTAAAAAATTAAACAGTGTGTTACCTATCTGGAGAAAGAGGATATTCAAATGGCCATGAACAAATTTCAAAAAATATTATTAAAAAAACTGTATGTTTTATTTAATTTAAATTTTGTAACACCCTTTAGTTTCAGTTCATTGCTTGTTGAAATAATATTTTAATTTAGATTCAATTTAGTTTTAGTTCAGTTCTACTTCGGCTCAAGTTCGAATAAAGTTTATTTCCTCCTCTAGTTCAAGTCCAAGTTAAGTTAAGCTTGAACTTAGTTAAAGTTAAGAATGAGTTTAGTTCTTTTTCTGTTAAGTTAGTTCATCTTATTGTGGAGTTTCCGCTCAGGTTAAGTTCAGCGTTACTAATACTTTATCTAGTACCTGCACTAATTGGTGTTAGCATGCTAGTATATCAGTCAATAGTTGCGTTGGTTCGATTCCAGCCAAAGACTGTAGTAATTTACTGCAGACAAGCCAAGAACTTCGCAGACAGTGTTGCCTTAAAAGAAACTAGTTTTGCAATTTTATAACACATCTATGAAGCTTAGGTTCAGTTATTCTTTTCAGTTCTTTTGTAACGACATTTTTAAACTTTCAGAATTGTTATGGCGACATATGTACATATTGTTGTGGTAACATACAATATAAACATTGTCCTATTCATATGAACATATAAACAAACCCAAATATCTCTATCATTTAATATTCAGCTCAAGGACGTCAGCATTGGTAAAATGGATTCATTATTTTTTTTTATTTATCTAAATGCTTTTGACTGTGAATTTAAACAAAAGGCATTCAACAACAATTACACAAATCTTGCAAACAATAAATAATAAAACAGGAAAAAAAAGAGATGAAATTCTAAAAAAAATAACGCGTATATTTTTATAAATACTTCCCGCCCAGCTAAAGAATTTATATCGTAAGGTACGGCATAAATTTATGTTTCTCTATTCTCTTTCAATCGCCTGGTATTTAAAACTGGAACGACATACTTGGTTTATGCTTTTTGTAGCATAAGAATTATTTATGCTTATGTCACAACAACTTTTGCAACACAATTGTTGTATGCGTTGTATGAGCCAAAAAAAAAAAAAAATGGAAGAAATTAAAAATAAAAAACAATTAATTTCAGTTTTCTTCTTAGTGGCCATAATTTGGATTTGTTCTTGTAAAACAACATTTTTTTTAAATTTTTTTATGGATTTGCTTTTGTATGCCCTCCCTCGGGAAGAAGGGAGGATTGGTTTACTTAACACTCAAACCGTGTATATCACTATTTTTTAGAAGGGTCTACGGGGCATACCCTATGACATATCGAAATGAAATCCAGTATCGAGAAGAAGGATCGGAGGAGGATTTGCTTTTGCTAAGCAGCAACACTTTTCAACAATACGCCTTATTGTTTGAAGTCAGCTGTTATTGTTGACAAGTCTATTGCCGTTAAAAAAACGTCTATAATTTTTGAGTTGTTTATTTTGTCGACAAGAACGTTTTTATTTTTCCTTATATATAATTGCTTTTGAATACTTAGAACACGATTTTTTTAAATGAGTCTGGTTAAAATGCTCAAATAAAATATACGTAAGTAACTACATAGTCACGTAATATGTACATATTTACTATACATTAATACAAATTAAATTCACATTTTATTTAAATTTTTGTCAATTTAAATTAATTCTTATTAATTCTTATTAAGGCATATTAAAAAGGTATAAGCATTAAACACATAGACAACAGCGGCTACACCGCTACACGACTACAAATGCCGTTGGCTACAATCGTCGCCATGTAGTCAGCTACTAAATTATGTTGAAGACGACAGCTACATACTTCAAAACTATGAAAAAATTATAGATATACATATTTAACTAATAAAAAAATTCCTTTTTCAAAGAATACTTTTATCATATCCAAACAAATAAATATATTTGCTCACAAGCTTTTGATTGTAAATGAATTTGTATTTTTACTTTTGTGACATTTTCTTCTGTTGAATAAAATAAAATTGTCGCAAACAAAAATCGAAATTAGCCTAGGTTAGCTACAGCCCCAACGGTGGTCATGTAGCCATGTAGCTATGAAGTCGTCAAAATAATCGTCTTCATATAAACGTGTGTATTTTAATTTTGACAGTTCGTAGTCGGTATCCTGCTTTCGTCTATGTATTTAATGGTTTACTCATTAGTACAACAACTACAACCACAGGCATTTTGTTTGCGTAAAAAACAGCTTCTTTGTCAGAAACAAAATGTTAACCTCTTCAGGGACATTGGTACATATGTGTACATTTAGCTTTTGTTAAATTTTTTAAAAGGAATTAGCAGAAAGTTTTATCACAGGATTGCATTTCAATTTCGCAATATATCAATTTCGAATTCTGGCATTCTTTTTAACTATGATAAAGAAAAAAAGATGTCTCTTCTTGAGTTAAAAGCCTCATTGGCCAGCTCACTAATACGGATAGGTAAACTTAACAAAAAACGAGGTATTCGCTGTACAATTTCTGTACCATCTAAAAAGTCAAAAACAAGATTAAAGTTATTCCAGAAATAAGACTAGATTCTATAGCACACTATCCTTTAAAAGTTGAGTATAAAAAACCCCCAAGATGTAATGATAAAAACTGTACGAGACAAACTCACTATGTACATGTGTGAAAAGTGTAAAGAGCCCGTATGTCCTGAGTGCATGAAATCTTTCCATTCATAGATGAACTCAACGTTAAATGGTCACATATGTCGACATTATCTTTTTTAGTAAAAGTTACTATTTTTAATTTTATGTTATATTACTGAATTGTTATAAATATAAGGTAAACAACTAGTAATTAAATAAACAATTAAATCAATATTTTTTCACTTTAAAAAATTCGCCTCTGAAGAAGTTAAAACAAACGGAAAACAAAACAAAAAATTGTTTTTTTATTTTTTTTTCATAACAATTGAAAAATTGTTTAGAACATTAAATGATACGAAGAGAGACGGGCAGAAAGTGCAATGTCCTGTGGCCGAAGTTTTCTTAAAATTTTATCGGTACAAACACTATTTCAAAAAAATTATTTAAATTTAACTAATTATTTTTTTTACTTTTTGTTTTGTTTATTTCTTTAAAAATAAACATAAAACACAAAACAAATTAGGAATAAGGCGAATATAATTTTGACAATCAAGAAATACCATATGATTTCGAATTCGCCATTGAGTTTACCTGGTATGAATTTGCCTTAAATCTTATTATAAATATTTATTTTATTTAAAAATTATATTTGGAATTTTCTAAATAATATTATTTATTTCTCATTACGCATAATTCCTTTTTTTAAATTTATTATCATATAGTAATCCAAACAGATTACTATTGGAAAGCATATCCATATAGCATATAGCTATTTCACTGGTGCTTACCCAGATCGTCAGTGGACTTTTTTAAATTTTCTGAATAAAAACTCAGATTCTTATGCTCAAAATTTAATAAACCAAATGAGAAGTTTATTAAATTTAGAAATCAAGAAAAAATCCAAAATTTCTAAACAAAAAACATAGGAACCATTTCAAATTTAAAAAAAAAATTAAAAAACTTAACTTTTCTTTTTCTTTCTATATTCTACATTAAGAGTTTCCATATGGATATGCTTTCCAATAGTAAAGATTACTATATGATAATAAATTTAAAAAAAGGAATTATGCGTAATGAGAAATAAATAATAATATTTATTTAATTTATTTATTTTAATTATAAGTATACAAGTTTACATAATAACTTCATACAGACTTTAGTAACACTATTTAATAATAATAATTTGTTTTCTTTTCTATTCCTTTCTGTGCTTTTCGCTTTTTGTTGACAGAGATGCCACATGTTACTAATTTTTGTAGGCAAAAAAATAGTGTTGTCTACTATCGTAAAAATGTAGTATGTAAATCCAGGGGTCGTTACTGCAAACACCTAACGCTGTTGATAATATAACGATTGCCGTAATACGATATCGATTTTAATAGATATCGATTTTTTTCATTTAAACTGATTTCTGATTTATTCGCTAAATAAAGCAAGATTAAGATTAAAAAAATAAATTAAAAATATTTTATATACAGGCACGGTTTTGTTATAGTTTTATTAATATGTATGTATATAGATGAAATGGTTTTTGAGTTTCTTTCCCAAACTATGCCAAACGGAATTTTTTAACATGGGTTTGCTTTCTGTCCATCCACCTGCTTTGAACATTTAAATATAGACTCTTATAACACTGTACAACAATTTCGAACTTTTTCCAAAATTGTGGGATTCTGACGATTGATTTTGGTAGAGGAGACAAAAGAAATACGTGTGTCGGCATTTTACTTTATTTTAGAGACGGTTAAAGTTTTTAAGCTCTGGCCTCTTCTTGCATCATATCGGTATCTATAACTATGTTTTTCTTTACATCTGAGGTATAGAGTATGTTCAGCAACTTTGTAGGAAATGTTATGGCAAATATTTTTGTAGAACATATTAACCCTCTAACGCCCCTTTATAACGAAATTTTGTGGCGGTATTCTAAAAAATCGTAAAAGGCACTCAAAAATAAAATTTTAATTTTATTAAAACACGGCACGTTGTATCAATTCAAGTAGCTTTAATAAAAAAAAAAGTATTAAATATAAAGAAAGAAAAATGAAAAGGAATGTAATAAAGAGAACAATGCAAAAAAACAAAAGATAATAATGACAGTTGATTATGATATGTAAGATGTACTAAAACACAAGGTTGTAGTTGATCTGCATCGTTGCTCCAACACCTCCCCTCGAGGCAGAGATACTACAAGGATTACTGCTCACGAGAAATAAGTCCTAGTTTGCTTGAACAGGAGTGGTGTTTGATTTTGCCGAGTGGTTTCGTTAGCATATCAGCTGGCATGTTCTCTGTTGATAAATATTCAATGACGACGTCATGATTGCTTATACATTCACGTACGAAGTGGTGACGGATATCTATATGCTTCGTGCGCGAGTTGTAGCCAAGAGCATTTATTAGCTTTTGTGCACTTTGGCTATCGTTGAATAGTGTGATATCTTTGCAAATTACGCCGATGTCATTTAAAATGCTTTTGATGTAGAGAGCTTCTTTTGTTGCTTCAGCTATAGCAATATATTCTGCTTCTGTGCTCGATAAAGAAACTGTACGCTGTTTTCGTGCCTCCCAGCTTATGGCGGCTCCACCCAAAATGAATGCATACCCAGAGTAGGATTTACGATCGGTTAAGTTTGCTCCCCAATCTGCATCTACTACGCCATACAGTGACGTGTTGGTTTTGACATATTGTAACCCATAGTTGATAGTTCCTCGTATGTAGCGTAAAATTCGTTTGGTAGATTTCCAGTGTTCTTCATTGTAATTAGAATTGAATTGACTCATGAAATTAACAGCATAGGCGATGTCTGGACGCGTTGTCACTGCTAGGTACATTAAGGCTCCTATTAATCGTTGATATGGGTACTTTGACATCTCTTGTTCATCTTTTACTAAAGGGCACATCAATTTACAATTTGTCTCCATAGGAGTCGATGCTGGTTTGCATTCTCCCATGCCGAAACGCTCCAAGATAGTTTGGGCGTAATTACGCTGTGATAACAAAACTTGATTTGATTTTAAATCTTGATAAAAATCAATTCCAAACGCTTAACTGGACCAATATCTTTCATATCGAATGATTGTGATAGTGACCCTTTTATGAAGTCCAACCATTTTGGTTCATTTGAGGCCAGTAAAAGGTCATCTACATAAATTAAAAGTAACAGCATTTTATCACCATCTCTTTTTGAAAATAAGCATGGATCCTTTTTAGCTGGTTTCAAACCCAATTCTTGTAATTTAGTGGTTAATTTATAATACCACATAAGGCCAGATTGGCGCAGACCATACAAAGCCTTCTTTAACAGACAGACGGGCTTTGTAATATTAGATAATGCTTGAAGCCAGCTATCACCTGTCTTTTCGACATCTTGGCTGTGTTTTATGATCTTATTAGTTCCCATGGGCTTACCTGATTTTAATTTTTTCAATATCGGCTCTAATTGGTCAGGAACTTCAATGTAAACGGTTTCTTTAAGTTCACCATTTAGGTATGCCGTAATAACATCCATTTGAAAAATCTCCAGCTTAAATTCTGCAGCCAATGCGGTTAAAAGTCTTATAGATGAAGAACGGGCTACGGGAGAATAAGTTTCGTGAAAATCTTCGCCTGGGCGTTGAGCGTAATCCTTGGCTACAAGACGAGCCTTTTTTCTACCATCGTCTTTTGTACGAAACACCAACCGACTGTCTATGATTTTTCTGTGATCAGGCCGCTCGACGATTTCCCATGTGTTGTTGCGCATTTGGGCCAAATATTCATCTTCAATTGCTGCAGTCCAATCTGTTGCGTTGGGCGTTTCCATTGCCTGGTTAAACGTCACAGGATCAGCTACCATTGACAAATATGCTAATTGGCATTCTTCAAATTCGTCTTCTTCAGACTGAGGTAATGGTTCACAATCGTCATCAGATGATTCACTTTCGTTTTCTTTTGTTGTCTGAAACAACTTTTTGGGTCTTCCACGCGTTCCTAACTTTCGGAGTTTTGGACGTCCTCTTCCACGTTTTTCATTTTTGACATCATTGTTAGGTGGTTCTGTATATTCTTGTGTATGAGTTTGACCGATTTCCACGGAATTTGGCTTACACTGTATTTCAATGTTATCATCATTGTTTTCGATTTCACAAAAGTCTTCATATTTATCTTTAAACCCGTTTTCATTAATAAATTTTACATCGCGGCTAATTATTACGTCTCTCTTTTTCTGAGACCACATACGATATGCTTTTGATTCGGATGAGTAACCGACGAAAATAGACTGTTCAGAGCGAGAGTCAAATTTGCCTTTAGTAGGATTTTTATTTAATACGTAACCTTTACAACCGAAAATTTTCATGTGCACTACTGTAGGCTTTTTATTTGTCCAAAGTTTGTATGGAATTTCTCCGTTTGTTTTTGTAACACAACGATTTCGAATATAACACGCGGTATTAATAGCTTCTGCCCAGAACGATGGCGGTGAGTTGGCATGTTTCATCATGCATCGCGACATTTCAACGAGAGTTCTATTTTTACGTTCCGCCGTACCGTTTTGTTGTGGTGTGTGTGGTGTGGACAAACGACGACTTATGCCATGTTTTTTAAGATACAAATCAAATTCCCGATTACAATATTCGCGACCATTATCTGTTTGGAGAGCTTTTATTTTTCTACCCGTGAACGTCTCTGCCGTAGCTTTGTACCTTTGAAATGCATCAAATACGTCTGACTTTTGTTTTATAAAGTAGACCTCACACCAGCGAGATTTATCATCAATGAAAGTGACAAAGTATTTTGCACCTGAATTAGAACCACATCGCATCGGTCCACATACATCGCTGTGTACAATTTCCAGCAACTCCTGAGATCTTTCGATTCTACTTTTTGGAAAACTACTACGAGTTTGTTTTTGGGTTATACAAACTTCGCAAGTGGACAATTTAAGATCTTGTTTAAAATCTAAACCATAAATTTCATTATTTTTTGCCATATCTTTCAAGTCTCTCTCATTTAAATGGCCCATTTTATAATGCCATAAATCAAGTTCATTTTTAACTTCAACGATATTCGCGGCACTTTCGGAATTTTGTATATAGTAAAGATTGCCTATTCTTTCCGCACGAAGGCACACGCTTTTATTTTGATCAGTTACCACTGCTTCATTTTTTCGAAAAATTACATCATATCCACCGTCTGTAATCTTTGATACAGATAACAAGTTTGTTCGTAGGTCGGATACATATAAAACATCTTTTAATTGTAAATTACTATCACGACCATGATCATTTATTGAAATTTTAATATTACCGATACCACTTATTTTTGTACAATTATCATTTGCTAAATTAAGAGTTTGTTTTATTGTTGACATTTCTTGGAAATTATTAATATCTGCACTCATATGCGAAGTACATCCACTATCCAAACACCACTTTTTATTACCGGTCGGACACAAAAACACTGATTCTGTTGCTGTAAAGCAAATGTTTGTTTTGTTATTGTTTTCTTCTGCTTTTTGGGCACTTTGATTGTTTTTAGTTTTTGTTCTACAGTCTCTCGCAAAATGTCCGAGTTTACCACATTTGAAACAGGCACCGGTTTGTTTCGTTTTCATTTGTCTCGGTTTTTGTTGCGCTCTCTTCGCATATAATGCATTTAACTCACTTTTATCTTCTTTTGATTTTCGAGACTTGTATTCTTCTAGAATTTTCACACGAATAATTTCTGGTTTTGGCAATTCATCACGTGTTTCCAACGCACACCGAAAAGTCTCGAACGAATCAGGGAGACTATAAAGAAGCAAAATTGCTAGAAGCTCGTCACCAATTGAAACACCAATTTCTTTTAGTTTTGCCACTGCATCAAAAAAATCATTCAAATGTTCGCGAACCTTATCATTTTCACGCATACGCGATAGAGCAACTCTTTTCAGTAATGTTGCCTTACGCGCAGGGCCTTTTGATTGATATGTCGCCTCTAACCTCAACCACACTTGTCTTGCCGTAATACACTCTGTAATTAAGCCCAACTCCTGGGGACTCATTGCGAGCATTATGTCTGCAGCAGCCTTTTGATCTTGTGTTTTCCACACTGCAGCTGTGGCCTTATCTGCCGGACACTTGATACTGTTGTCAACGTATGACCACAAATCATTTTTTATCAAAATTGCACGCATTTGCATTTTCCAGGTGTCATAATTATCCGCGTTTAGCGGCTCTATACGCACCACACCTGCCATTATTAGTTCTTTTTAAATAAAACTTTTAGTTTAATAACACTTCAGAGTTTTTCACTCAAAGGTAGGTTTTACTTTTTCTTTTGGCCAAACTGGGCCCATAACCTATTAAAACACGGCACGTTGTATCAATTCAAGTAGCTTTAATAAAAAAAAAGTATTAAATATAAAGAAAGAAAAATGAAAAGGAATGTAATAAAGAGAACAATGCAAAAAAACAAAAGATAATAATGACAGTTGATTATGATATGTAAGATATACTAAAACACAAGGTTGTAGTTGATCTGCATCGTTGCTCCAACAAATTTATATATCAGAACACAATAAAACCCAAAACTTAACAAAAACACCAGAAACCAATCAAATTCAAGATTGCTCATTAAGGGTTATTCTTGAATTTATATAAAACTATGTTTTATTTACATCTGAGGTGAAGGATATGCTCAGCAACTTTGTAGAAAATGTTATAATATAAATGTTATAATAATTAGGTGTTAATATACCCGCCCTTCCCCTTTTCGGGTTGTTTTTTACGATTGTTAGAATAAAGCCACAAATGCCATTATGCGGAGATTTAGAGGGTTAATATGTTCTACAAAAATATTTGGCATAACATTTAATACAAAGTTGCTGAACATACCTACACTTCAGATGTAAATAAAACATAGTTTTATATACCGATATGCTGCAAGAATAGGCCAGAGCTTGGAAACTTTAACCGCATTTATTTTTTTGTTTCCTCTTCCAGAATCAATCGTCGGAACACCGTAATTTTGTTCCTAATTTGCGCAAAGTATGCACTACCATCACCGCTTTAACAGAAACTAATAAGCATAAACTTTTTTTTTGTTGTAATGTAGGGAGGATATCGAAACTGACCGATAACTTTATGAATCCATTTTTAATCCGCTTCGGTTCTCAATGATGTTAGGCTTTACTCTAAACTGTAGTGATTTCAGAGTGTCGACTGGTTACTGTCACTCTTCTTCTGCATCACGAAGTTTCAGGTAGTTGGTAGTAGTTGTCTATGGATTACATCGCCTATGATATCAATAATTATCTTTTATGCGTCCATATTTCTTAGTTTTATACTAGTATGTGCTTTAAATTCAGACATCATGTGCGCTACAGTCTCAGCCTCCATCAGACACAGTCTGAATGGGTTTTTTTTTTCGTATTTCCACTTTGCTAGATGACACTTTAGGTTTCCATGACCTTAAGCCGGATAAATACGTTAATCATTAGGTAGTTTGATTATATTCAAGCTACTTTTTGAACTTCGTAAAAAGGGAATATTGCCTCAGCAGTGCCTTAACCTCTTGTGAGAGGTATTCATGTGAATGTCTTACGACTAATAGAAGCCAGCTTTTATTTAGAGACTGACCTCTTCACCTTTTGGAAGGCATCCTTGTAAATCGCTGTCGGATTATTACCTTCCGTTTTGATTTTATGAAATTTAGAATTCATAACATTGCCAGTAACAGAGAAAAGATGTTCATCCAGACAGAGCTCTATAAGCTACACGAGCTAAGGCTAGTAAGGCTAAGTTCTTTTCAAAAAATTTGGAGCTTAAAAGTACTGAGATTATATATAATGAACACCAAGTTTTTGCTTGGCCCCTACGCTTAAATTATGTCCCTAATAAAAAATATTGATGAGCGCGAGTTAGTCAATGAGTAGATAATAAAATAGGCGTTTTACACATCTTTATATTTCAACAGCATTCACTACAAAAATTTTAAACTTTACCACTGGGTTACCGGTATTTGAAGTTTCATTACATTCAAAAATAGGAAAAATGTTTTATTTAATATATGCACTGTGTGCATAGGCGGGAATTCAGGCAGGCACAATACCGTGCGCCTAGATTAAAATTGGGGGTCGACAATTATTCAGAGTTCAGTCAGCTTAATTGAGACAGCGTCCTAGCAGAGACAAGAGATAACTAGAAGACTGTTAGCCTGTAAGCATTATCCCTACCAAACATATTTTGAAATTGCTACTTGTTGTGTCTCTATGCGTAACAAGGGCTTTGATATTCTTATTGTTTTCACCAAACGATAACACCATCATCAGGTTAAGGCCACACGCCAGGCACTGAGTTATATCTCTTTCATAACACATTTATTTTAAAATTAAATTGCCGGCACGTATGAGTAATATTAATGTATGTGAATGGAGCCATGTCAATTCAAAAAGTTTGAGATTTTTCGTTTTGATATTCTTCAGTTTTTATTAGTTCTTGGTACTCATTAATGGATGCAGTCTGGTAAATTTTTAAATTTTCTTAATCATTCGTTTAGCGCTTATCGATATTTTTAAATTGTTAGTTTCAAAAATTTTTCACAATTAAAATTTTAAAATTAAAAAAAAATAATAAAAATAAAATATATATTTTCAACTTGACTGCATATCATTTTTAGACTTTAATTATTTATTGTCTAAATAGTACTTTTCGTTTTTTTTTTCAATAAAGATAAAATTGTCCCGTAAAAGTGTTCGCCAAACAGAACAAAATGAGAGTAATAGACCCTACATCCACAACAATTTTCATGTGTTACATGTGTTTAAGTGAGGTTCGGCTAACAAGGCCTTTCTTTTGAAATGCCAAAAAAATCAAAACAATTAACTATACGTCACTTAATATTGATATAAAACTATTATTACAATAATTTAGAAAAACTTGTCGGTCAATCGTATAAATATCACGCACGATTCAATCAGTCAATTCAATTATTCGAAGAGTTAATTTTAAAAAATTAATAGTTTAACCGATTAAACGTTTATGAAATCTTTTACAGTTGCTTATATATATATTTTGTAGAGGGGATACCGAAGCAGACCTCTAACTTCATTAGTCCCTTTTCGACCCCCTTCGTTCCTTAATGATTTCTGGTATCCGACTGTAACTTTACGAATACCTTACTTACATTGAATCTCGTGCTGTCACTAGCATTTTACTCTCGCCTGTAGTGATTCTCAGACTGGTGACTGATACATGTCGACGTTCTTCCTCATCACAGTGTCTATGATTGCTTATATTTGCTTAAAGCTAAGGACTCCACAGCATCTATATTTAAGATGTGTCTGTCCGCGTGATCCTAAGCCTTTATTTTAGCCATTTTTTTTCTGGATAACCAAACAAAATGTGCACCGATATCCTAATCTTTTCGCACTCAGGCACAGTCTGCAAGTATCGTCTTATCTTGATTTATAACTTGGCCAGAAAATACTTAAGAATCCGTGACCTATCGCTAACGCAGTTAACTTTTTGTTTGCTCAAAGACCTTCTTGGCCCTGCTGCCAACTTGTAGTGAAAAATGAGAGAGTCTTTGGTGGGAATCGATCCCACAACTAGCACACTACCTACTACCTCACCGAGACACCTTTGACGGTTACTTACTCTTGACAAATTTTCTTTTTTATCACTTTAAAATAGAAAACTTAAAATATATTTTCACTCTATTCCAATTGTAAACATTGCTATGTTCCATGTATTTAATTTTTGCTACAATATTTAATTACTAAAACATGTCTTCTTAATATCCTTAAATTATTTGATCATATCAAACATAACCTTGACTAAATCTTTTAATTTTCCTTCATACATATCTAATTTTTTCATTTGGTTTTAGCAAAGCCCATTCAACACATGGTGTCATTTTTTGTTTTTTTTTTTTTTTGTAAATAAAAAGTTAATTAATAAAACTTGTGTTCTCACCAATCAACTAATTATTATTTTTCGTTATTAATCTTATTCAAGATTTTATTATTTTATTAGCTTTTATTACATTGTGTATGTATGCGTGTGTATTTTTTACTGGCTTCAAATCCCCCATATAAAATCATTATATTTTTATGACATATTTTTTTTGGCCTTCCCCTACTTATTTTTATTGTCTTTAATTCAATTCATAATCTGATATATTTCTGTGGTAATAAGGAATAAGTGCTTAAGTCGACTTAAGCAAAAATTTAGTAACTGGCACCATTGAAATCTGCGTACTTCAAAGTACCCATGTGCAAATTTTCAATTATTTAGAAAAATTTTTCAGGAAGTTATAGCAAAATAACTTTCTGCTTATCTTTTTTCAATGTCGAATCGCATTTGGAAAAAATCTTAAGAAACTAGAAGCTATTTTTCGAAATCATAAAAACTTCTTTCACAACTTATTAATTGCAACGCCTGCGTACTTTTGGTAGATATAAGATATTTTTTTAAATCATACGTTTGACTCCCATAGGTAAATTTTAAAGAAAAGTTATTTTTTTGAAAAATTTATTTTAAAGTTTAAAATTGCTCTCCTACAAAACTTAAAAATCAGACTTAAGCACTTTTTCCTTATTGCCACAGATTTGTTGAGTGCCAAAAAAACCCAATAGAAAAAATGCGTTGGTTTTGCTATTTTTTGGTAAATTCTGTACACTCACACAAACACATACGCTGGCTTTTCAGACACACTTGTACATTTTTGTTTAATCCTATCGGTTTTTTGGTTCAAGGACATATTTTGTATTTATTTTTTTGTTGGTTTTAAGGCCAAAACGTGATTAATGATCATAAAATATTTTTCGTATTTTTCTTAGGTTTGCTGAGGCAACAGATGAATATTTTATAAATAAACCAAGGTAGGGAAAGGCGCTTAAAACTGAGGAGAATGTTGAAATGATTTTATTATTTAAGGTTTTAATAGAAATTTAATTTAATTAAAATTAACTTATAAAGTTTTTATTTTTCTAGAAAAATATTTATTTATTTACTAAGACGTATTTTGTCCTCTATCACAATAATTCCCCTCAGATGTGGGAAATTTGTGTAAGAGCTTTTTACAATCTCAAAACACTTATGTTCCAGCGATTATGCGAAGAATGCTGAAGACGGATGTAGCGATACAGAAAATGCATTACATTCTGCTAGTTGCTAAAATAAAATTTTTCCTATTTTTTCTTTAAAATTATTCACCTGATTTGTAGTTAATATTCTTTCAACTTAGAGATAATATAACGAACTGAAGCCTAACTTCAAAAATTCATTTGTATAAATTATTTTTTTTTTTAATAACTTATCGATAATATATCGCCTGAGCTACTTGATGTATATCCCACCCAATGTGCCCTAATCATACTACCGCTGATAATCCTAGGGACGATTTGAATAGCGCATCGAATCAAGAATAAAGGAGACCTGACTTAGAGCAAGAACTGAGAGATGCCTCATGCCTCATCGAAAAAAATATTAATCAATACTTATTGTAAATTTCTTTAGTAAAAAACGCTTTTAAAGAGATAGAAAATGTTGTTTCGTGTCTCAAGCGTTCGACAAAGATTGGCACGAAGGCCTAGTTTACAAGTTAAAGCAAAATTTGCCCAAAAATGTTTATAACCTTTCAAAAACGTAGCCATTTAAAGCCAGAGTTTACCAAGGTAGTATTTAGGGGCCCATTTTATATTTACTGTACACATCAGATATGCCAATTAGCAACCGATTCCATACTTCAACATTTATTTCGATTTTTCATAGGGTGATTTTGCATGCATCCATTTTTTGTCTAGCATTGCCTGGACGTAATTTAATTAATTTTATTTTATTTCTTTTAGACTTAAGATATCAGTACTTATTGTTAGTTCATACACATTGAAGATACAATAAATAATATGAAAAAAAAATTTTTAACATTGACCTGTTTTTATTGGAATCCTCAATACCCTCAATAGATACAATTATCCTGTTTAGTCATTTGGGCTTTATGAAAATAGTCTTTAATATTTTATTTGATTATGTATAATCAAGACAGTGTTTAGTTATAAAGTTTTGATATAAAAGAAAAACTCATTATATAAATAAGAAGATTAAGTAACAAAATTCTAAGAACTTTACTAAACAATTGCGTAGACTGTATAACAATGTAAACGAGGACTAAAATTTGCAAAAAATAATAATAATAATTTAATAACAAAAATTTGCCCTGCCCTTGCAATCATAACATATTTAGAGAAAAAAAAATAGGTTAAAGGTTCTACTTTGCATTAGAAAATATGAAAGAGTGCTTGTTATTCTGTTATTAATTAAATACTAATTAAGTAGTATTTGCAGCATAAAATAATACAATTTTATAAGATAAAAGTTAATTCTTTCATTATGCTGCACAATGTTAACATTAAGGTTCATTATAAATTATGAGTATAATTGAGAGATGATAATGAGCTTCTGTTTTAAGCAAGAAATATAAGAAATTACATTGAAATATAGTTTCAAGTGGAAAATGTGAAGATGACCTTCGTTATGGTAATAAAACATAGTAATAAATAAAAGTAGGAGGAATAATGAAGGGAAATAAAACTGGAAAAGTAACTTTATATATTTCTTTAAATCAAAAGAGTTTTTAATGAATAAAATAATTTGTATTTGAAGTAATTACGGCAAGAAAGTGTTACTAAGAAAGCAAGAAGCTTAAGAAAATTTATGTATATTTTTTTTATAATCTACTTAAGGAAAGGAAAATTGTCTCTTACAGACATACTTATAAAAAGAAAGTAGAAGTAGAGCGTAAAGAAACATATATACTATGGCAGTGATAGAACTACATAACATAACTATAAGAACTACATACATAATATATGCCAGTGTATAAAAACAAACCAAACGTTTCGTAAACGTTTTGTGCAAAGATACAAAGTTTTAGTTTTTTAATCGTTTGCTTTTTTGTTATCGTTTCTAAAGAGCGCAATTAGAAAACGTTTAGCTCTTCACTCATCTGCTTGCGACCAAAACAAAATTTTAAATGCCTTTTTAGTGATACCTTTCGTTCATTCAATTTCCGATTTGATTTCATGCATTGCTTTTTGTTTTGATTTTCCTCATATTCTATTGTAGTATAAATAAGTAACAATAAAAACACAAAATCTTATCTCTACCATTTAGCAAACGCTTATGAAATATTTTTTTCTAGAAGTAGGGCGTAAAGAATTAAATATGCTAGAACTTCGTAACAAGTCTATATGCCAGTGTATAAAAACAAACAAAACGTTTCGTAAACGTTTTGTGCAAAGATACAAAATTTTTAGTTTTTTATCCGTTTGCTTTTCAAATAATCGTTTCTAAAGAGCGCAGTTAAAAAGCTTTTGGCTTTTAACTCATCTGCTTGCGATCAAAACAAAATTTGAAATGCCTTTTTAGTGATTCCTTTAGTTTATTCAATTTTCTTTTAGCAAACGTTTGTGAAACGTTTTTTCTTAAAATTATTGATTTCCTATGAATGTACAGTTTGTGTTTATGAGCAAAAAAAAAAAAAATATTATTAAATTTAATGGCACAATCGGGTTATTTTATAGGCCAGATAGCATCATCAATTCTCAACAGACTCCAATTGAAATCGGAACACTAAGACGGATATGTAGGTGAATCGGCCATGCTTTACGCAGACCAAAATTCGACATAACCAGGAATGAAATTCACTGGAATCCTCAAGGTAGCTAACAAATTGGACGCCCAAGCCGTACTTGGCGATTATAGGTGGAAATAAAGGCATCAAAAATAAAAACATTGTGCAGCGAACTGAAGTCATTTGCAGCAGACAAAAGAAAACGTAAACATTATAAGTTTACATTCTCTTTTGTCTACAAGCTAAAAAGTAACATCGTGTAGAAAGCTATTTCATAAATCGTTTCCATTGTTTCTGATTAACTCACTATAAAGAACATGAAGAAAAAACAAAACGAAAGTAAACCTCTCGTTTTGTTTATTTCCGTACTCTGGTTTATGCGTAGAGGCTGTTAAAGAAATAGTAGTTGTAAAAAGTGTCAACATTATTAAGAGCAGATTTAAAATTTGCGAATACAATGTTCATGGGCTGCCATAAAAAGAGAATTTTTAAGTTTGAAAAGAAAAACGTTATACTTTTATATGATGCAGTACTTAAACAGTATAAAGACTAGTAAGAGTTTGCTTTATTTTCCATAAGATGAAATATAACACTTGTGTAAACGCACGTTTTTATATACCTTTTCAACCAATTTTCCTCCAGATTAAGCGAACATTCATATTACACTTCTGCAAATTGATTTCAAAAATCGGCAGTTACAAACGAAATTGGTTTGCTCAAATGAACAGGATCGAATTAAATAAATGAACTTAAACAAATTTATACATATACGTCTCACCATTGGCTTCTTCATGTAAACAAAAATTTATTAATAAATTAATTAATTTAAGCAATTTGTTGTAATTTTATCATAATTGAACAAAAACAAAAAAAAAAAAAAAAAAAAAAACAATGGATAACAGTGGAGTTATCATCGAGAAAGTGAAATACATATATGAATGTTTATAAATTTTAAGGGCCGATGTTGATTTTGAATAAAACACAAATTATATAGGAAATTATTGTCATTTCTTTTTATTTTGGTAATATTGGTATGGTTCAATTATGTATGAAACAAAATATCGGCCAAATGGCCGCCACGACTTCGGCGGCACATCTCCGTCCGGTTCTCCAAATTTTCGATGACGCTGAGGCATAATGGAGGTTCAATGCCGTTAATGTACCCAATTATCTCATCCTTGAGCTCCTAAATTGTTGCTGGCTTATCGACGTACGCCTTTTTTTTCAAATAACCCCAAAGAAAGAAGTCCAACGGTGTCAAATCACACGATCTTGGCGGCCAGTTGACATCGCCACCACGTGAGATAACACGGCCATTGAATTTGTCGTGCAAAAGAGCCATTGTTTCGTTAGATGTGTTGCAAGTGGCACCGTCCTGTTGAAACCACTTATCGCCCACATCCATATCTCCAATTGGGGCCATAAAAAATTCGTTATCATCTCACGATAGCGAACACCTTTTAAAGTAACTGCCTGACCGGCCTCATTTTGGAAAAAATACGCCCCATAAACCGCACGAAACAGTCACTCTTTGTGGGTGAATTGCTTTTTCGACAATCAATCTTGGATTATTATTAGAGGTGTAATTGTTGGGCACGACCACGAGTTGAGCCACACTATCGCGAACAGCAGCAATATTTTCTGCAGTACGAACTGTACGAGCATGCACTGGATTTTTTGCATATCCTACAGACCCGGTTTGCTCAAAATTTTGCACGAAGCAGCAAAATGGAAAACCAAAATGTTCATACTCAGTCATGTGTGAGCAGTGAGTGAGCATTTGTATTTAATGTACAAACGCCCATACGTATAAGTAATATTATTCTTTTATCTATATTAAATATAAAGTATACGTTATAGTTGGCGAAATCATTGCCCTTAATTTCCTATTAAAGAACACTATTCATTTAATTTTAAAGAAAATTATTAATATTTAAGCCTCCACAAGCAATGACCTCTTTCTTCGGTCTATATATAATTTTGCTGTGGCATTTCTATTAAATTTTTCCTGCATTTATATTAAATTTTTAACAAAATAAATACTAAATAAAATGTAATTTTATTAAAATGAACATTTTCATGTGTTATGAAAAACTTTTGCTGGGTGTATTTATCGATTTCAAACTCAATAAACAATTGCATTGCTATTGCTTGCTATTGCTTGTACATTTATATACTCTTTGTCTAAGTATTCTGAGCTCTAAGTAAAAATATTTGTTGAATATTGTTTAAATTGTCTCGCCATCTGTCTATTCTACTTTTCTATACGTTTTAGTGGCCATATAGGTACACATATGTACACATGCAATATAGTAAACTAAATGATGCTTGAAAAGACCACAAAACTCCATTAAATCACGTAAAAGCAATAAAATACCCATGTGACATTGGTTTCATTTTTAGTTTAACTCAAGCAAAATTAGAGTAAAAACACAAACTCGTGCTTAAAATACAGAAATAAGAAGAAAAAAAAAACATTTTATTGCAACAAAATATAGAACAATAACCAACTGAAAATAAGCAACAAATAACCTTAATTGCTTTTATTAAATACAAATAAATTTAAAAATAAAAAATAAAAATATTAAACCTGAGGTTTTCCTGTTCATAGAATAATTTAATCTGATAAAATTTATTTTATTAAAAAAAAAGAATTAATGTTTTAATGAAGCTTTTATATTTTATATGAAATCGTTTGAGCTTTTGAACTCTTAAATAAAAATAATGTATTTGGACCACAACGCTGCTTATGTCCTTTTAAGCCGTGTATGCTTTTTTTTTGTATAAAGGTACCCATCCCTGGGTAATTAATCAGAAACATAGACTTTATATAAAATTCTAAATTTATTGCAGAGTACAGTGTTTAATGTTAAAACTGTGTGACGCTCTTTTTTCATGTACGATTGTTAATCATTTCCTTGATAATGATATCCGATGGATATCGAAATATTTTATTTTATTATAAAAAACTGACCTCAAGCTTGACTATTTCTTTCTTTAAATTCTTATTGTTATTGTAGAGTACTGTAAATAGTGTTTTAAATTTCCCGCTGACAAAAATAAAAGTTGCTGCCAAGTTTGCAATACCATTGTATCGGTAAAATTGCGTACTTTCAACACTTGTTTTCTATTTTATTTTACCAATGAGAAAAATATCCTTTATTTATACGACGATGCTAGGGTACCTCTCCATAAAATATTTTTAAAAATCATCAGGTAGTTGTTTACGCAACTGGGGAATAATTTGGTATTATGTAAAGCGACTTTCTTTAGTTGCCATAAAGTTATCATTAATGTTATTTTGTCAGTCTAGCAACTGGAAATAAATATAAACAATAAAATAGTTTTTAATAAATAACAAACAAAATACAAAAAAAAAAAAAAATATTATTTCATGTCGACGGTTTTGTCCAATGGATTTTTTTTTTTTAAATTAATATCCAACCTCGTTAAAAATGTGCCTAAACACATTTCATCATGTTCCAGCCATCATATTCCAGCCAAGGCCAACGCAACTGAAGTTGGGTTGCCATCCATAATCGACCTATTAGAAACCAAAAACATTCTATGACCGTCAAAAAGGTTTATTACTCTTATCTACCTATGCAAGAAGAGCAAAACCAGAAAAAAGGTTAAATTTGGAAAAAATCGACAAAAAAAATACGCAACGTTTTTTTTTTTCTAGTCTAAAAGTAGAGACCGCAAATTTTATAGTGATATATGAAATTTTAAGGATCGCGTTTGCCCTCACTCTCAAAAACCATTTCACGTTTTTTTTTTACAAAAAAGTGAACAAAAAAATCCTTTTTTTTAATTTCGAAAGAAATTTTTTATCACAAAATTTTAAAATAAAATTTTTCTATAATTTAGTATAAGTAGCTGGTAATATATCCTTTAACAGAAAGCATAGATAGTTATTTAACCGAACAAAAATTTATTGTAAAAGAAGGAGATTTTTTGAGCTCACCCCAGCCAATCGAAGCCGGAGTTGCCCAAGGTAGTATATTGGGGCCCTTTTTATACTTACACAGTGCAACACGGAAAAAAATAACCATATACGGACACCACTACGTGATAAAAGACCAAAAAAAAAGACCCCTGTCTCCCAGTTTTGCCCAAAGTACTCCAGGTTTTTTTTATGGGCCCTCAAAGATGTGGGGCCTCGATGTCATTTTTGCAATAAAATTATCATCTCTCTGAGGCAAAGTTGTAGCTCTTGTCATAAAGAACAAAAATTGCGAACATATAAAATCAAAAAAACTTCATCTTCAAGGTCAAAATCGCAAAAAACTTAAAAAAAATAATTTTTTTTACCTTTTTCCCCTGTTCAGGTCAATAGGTAGCAAACCGTTCAAAATTCAAGGAAACAATCAACTACAAAAATGAACCTAAGATCTCAATAAATAACTTTCTAGAACATATGAACTTCATAGGAATGATTCTTAACACCGTTTAGGTAGCGCTTAGGTAGCCGCAAAAGTGAAAAATTTCCCGGCTACCTAAGCGCTACCTAAACGGTGTTAACGGTCCTATCAAAACGACAAATCTCAAGCAAAAGCTTTGAAAATTCTTTATACGATTTAGAACTTTGTTGTCTGTCGAGTAGCGTACTTAAATTTTTTACATTTCTTAAATTTAATTTTTGGCCTAATGTCCGGCTAGATTGGCAAAATACCCCTCTGAGCGGCGTTTATGTTTATGTCTTGTTCAAAACGATGGCTAGTGAAGACGGGGTGTTAGAGATTTTACCTGTAAACTGGGTTATAAAACAACATAACCATTTTGATAAATTTTGAATTGTGACTGTTTACGATTTAGTGTGCGATATTTTATATTCTATATTGTAAATAATAATTTCTTATAAATATGAAAACTGTAACTTAATTAAACTAAGTTATTTATTTATTATGTAATGTAAAAAGCAAAAGTAACGTATTTATTTTTAATTAAAGTTGCTTAAAATTGTAAAATAGATTTTAAATAAAAGTTTGAAATAATATTATCTTTAAAAGTTATAAATATTTTCATTTCCAATACCAATAGCAATCCCTCTAACCCTTATTTACCTTCTTTGATTTTGAACTTTTGAATTGTAAAATTCATTATTTAATTCTCAATATTTTACCACAACTTGTTCAAATTCATCTTCACTTTTACAAGTGCAAAACTACAAGAAGGATTCTAACTCGGCAATAGTTATTTTTTTTGTGCTTTTATTCATCTCTATTCATTTTAGTTTTTCTTTTAGACAAAACTTTCATTTCTATTTGTTTGTATGACCAGTAAATTAGGAGAATTTTTTGAGTTTGAAAAATATGCTTTTATATAAACAAGATGAGAAGAATGGTTGAAAGACGTAATGGAACTTACTTAGTAGGATTCACAGCTAATGCTCTTAGGTTTAATTACAAGAAAAGCTTACTTTGTTAAACCCTGAGCGGGCATTATCGCATCTATATATATATCACAAATCTGTAACAGTACTATTTATGTACATGAAATATTTTTTTAAATTTTTTTTTGCTGTTGCCGATAGTAATTGAAATGGAATACTAAACAGCAATTTTGGAATTTTTGTATGTCTGTCTGTGTTCGCATCACGTAAAATATACTACGAGTTACCTTAGTAACTTGATTTAAATACAGATTACTCTTTTTCTATAAAAATATCTCATTTCCAAGAGAAAATAGAGAAAAAGTAGGAAAAGTACGCAATTTTATCGATTTAAAGGTACTACAAACTTGGCAGCACCTTTTATTTTAGTTAGCGAGATATCTAAACACTACTTATTTACAGAACTCTACAATAATTTTATAAGTTTATATAAATTTTGAAAATTTTAATTATTATATAAGTCGAACTGTTAAGCTTAAGGTAGTGGTAGACTTCGTTCTCACCAACTGACGATTGATATCACAGTGCAACACGGAAAAAAATAACCATATACGGAAACCACTACGTGATAAAAGACCAAAAAAAAAAAAAGACACCTGTCTCCCAGTTTTGCCCAAAGTCCTCCAGGTTTTTTTTTATGGGCCCTCAAAAATGTGGGGCCTCGATATCAATTTTGCAAAAAATAATCATTTCCTCAAGCTCATATTTTGTAAACCGTTTGAAATTTTTTATATACTCTCTGAGGCAAAGTTGTAGGTCTTTTCATAAAGAACAAAAATTGTTAACATATAAAATCAAAAAAACTTCATCTTCATAGGTAGCAAACCGTTCAAAATTCAAGAAAACAATCAACTACAAAAATGAACCTAAGATCTCAATAAACAACTTTCTAGAACATATGAACTTCCTAGGAATGATTCTTAACACCGTTTAGGTAGCCGCAAAAGTGAAAAATTTCCCGAAAAATTTTTAGCTACCTAAATGGTGTTAAGAATCATTCCTAGGAAGTTCATATGTTCTAGAAAGTTATTTATTGAGATCTTAGGTTCATTTTTGTAGTTGATTGTTTCCTTGAATTTTGAACGGTTTGCTACCTATGGAACTGAACAGGGGAAAAAAGGTAAAAAAATTGAATTTTTTAAAGTTTTTTTGTAATTGTGACCTTGAAGATGAAGTTTTTTTGATTTTATATGTTCACAATTTTTGTTCTTTATGACAAGAGCTACAACTTTGCCTCAGAGAGTATATCAAAATTCCAAACGGTTTGCAAAATGTGAGCTTGAGTAAATGATCATTTTTCTGCAAAAATGACATCGAGGCCCCACATCTTTGAGGGCAAAAAAAAAAAACCTGGAGGACTTTGGGCAAACTGGCAGACAGGGAGACAGGGGTCTTTTTTTTTTGGTCTTTTATGACGTAGTGGTGTCCCTATATGGTTATTTTGCCATGACTTAAAAAATTACACAGTGATTAATTGAATACAAGTTTTCTCGTATTCCTTTATCTGGGTTTGGTTGGTTAAATAGATGATGCTTACAACTAAAACACTACCCTAAGTAGATTAGATACAAGTGCGCTGATGACGGACGTGGCTGTCTAGAAAATGTGCGTTCCGCTCGTGCTGGTGTCTAAAAATGAAATTTTCCCAATTTTTCTTTAATATTATCACCTAATTTGTAATTTAATTAATTCTCTCTTAGAGAGAATAAAAACGAACTTAAGTTTATATAAATTTTAGAATTTTATTCAGGGATGGGAACCTCTATATAACGAAATTACATAAACCATAACTGAAGCACTTTAAAAGAAAGAGCCCCAAAATTTGGTGTGAATTACTTTCAAATCCAAATCGAACAAAATATTATCAGGATCACTACTACTTGGCAGGCACTGCTAGTCATGTAATAAATAGCCAATATTTGTCATGTTTTAGTCTTTTATGTCACTATGTTAACTTGATAATGCTGACATTTGTTCCTATACCACTAAGCAAATCTTCTTCCCAACTCTGGGAAAAATTATTTGCTTTGCCAATTAAGTCTTTTCTAAACACAGACTAAAAAGGGAAACTTTCTTGATTTTTATTTCGACAAAATAATATTTGAAGTTGTGCTCTCTTACAATAGTCCAAAAGTGTTTCAGAACCTCTTTGACTTTACTTTCTGGAGATTTTTGAGCAATTTTTTAGTTTAAATACTGCAACCATTGCAAGACCATAGCTTCTAGAACACAATTTATGTGACTTTTATTGGCTCTCTTGATACCAGCTGATGTTTTAATCGCTACAATTAAACATATTTGTGCTATTCCGCTTTCCTTCTCACTTCTTACCAAGAGAGTGCCAGTCACACATATCACCTCAACTTAAAACCAGACAAAAAGAAATCACGAAGCGGCTAAGGGCTAAGCTACTAGAATATCGAAAAATTGCTTAACTAGATAAATATTTGGAAGACCTTGACAATAGCCCACAATCGGCTTATTATTTATGGCGTGCAACAAGAAAACCTTTAAAGACCTATCATACGTAAGTTTCCCTTGCGAACCTCGTATGAAGGTTGAGCTTCACAAATATTTGCTTTTTCTGTATTTACCGCGAATATTCCTACTAATTTAGTCGATGTTGATTTTGCACCCGTATATGGTGCAGCAGAATTCTCCCTTAGATTTGGCCTAGAATATATTGAAAAAGACAATTGCTGCTGTAAATTCTAAGAAGGCCTATGTTTTTGACAACACAAATAACACGATGCTAATAGAACTTCACCGTGTAGCAGTAAAGATAATTCTATTTGTTTTAATGCCATTCTAATTCTTGGGTACTTTCCTTCAGCCTGTGAGTTTTTTCTTATTATTATGATATCTATGCCAGGAAAAGTTCACACAAAGGTAGAATCATATAGACCAATAAGTCTGTTATCAAGTTTGTAAAAACTTTTTGAGAATTATGAGTTCAAATATATTGATGATTAAATAAATAATATGAAAACGAAAAAGAGAACTTCTTACGAGGTGTTGTTGATAATGGCATTCGATTCCGTGCAGGCTCAGTAAAAGAGAATGAGTATGTGCTTATGGCTTCATAAATTGGTAATACGCTTGTCTCAAAATCTGGAGGTTGCAGGTTTTATTTTCCCACTAAAGACTGTTTTCCGTACACAAGCTTGATTTTTGCGGTTACTCCGCCTAATGGCTGTACCGGTGGATAAGTGTAAAGGATCTGGATTCATTTAAATCCCAATTTTTTTATATTTTCATTTCATACAAATAAAAGGTTTTCTGAATGTAACTTTGTCTAAGTAATGAACTCCTCAATTTAACCAAATCTGTTGCAGCATTTTTATTTTTTCAATTTTAGAAACAGGAAACAGTGGCAATGTCACTCCACAAGAGAAAGACTAAAGAAGTCAATTTGCAGCTCCAAGGCAGACAATTAACATCGCAAGGCGGACAATTAACAATACGGTTGATAACACGATTACCGAAAACTAAGTCCTCAAATAACCGATTGTTGGAAGAGCCGTGTAACATTGTGCGCTATTCTGCTAAAACAAAAACTTACTTACGTTCATATCTTACATTTCAGGCAATAAGAAGCCCGTAGTAATGGCTCTGTAGCCAATGATCATCACCAAACTGGCTCTGTCTATGGATGCATTGGATCCTATCTCCAGATGGTGGGAAAATATGATTTTTTGTTCGGTCAACTTCGATGTCCTTATTTTCCGAGACTGTTCCAAAGAAAGGTGACTCATTTTGGTCCATCTGTTCACTTTGCACAGCGAGATGTGCTGGCGGACAAATATAAGGTTAGATTGCATTGGATCCCGGTTCATTGCAATGTTGAGGACAACTAAATCGCTGACGATTGGGCTCGTAGGTGGCTTAACCTACTATAGGATTATATCCGACTGGCTAGTAAAGACAACCAACCTGCCTTAGGAGTTGTGATACGTGCAATCACTGGTCACTGCGCCACTAGGGCAAGATTATCAAACGGGTCGCCGGTACATCAGACTTTTATAGGATATGCGAGGACGAGGAGGAGCTGCACACTGTGGAGTATATTGTGTGTCACTGCCCGGTATTACAAAGCCGCAGACTATGTGCGAGATTTCTCGATGAGCTCTTCGACAGCGCGCGGTGTAAAATCGAAGATGTCATCAAGTTAATCGGGTGGCTGAGTGATAGGTAGCAGGTAGCAGTGCTCATATAGGACTCCATTTTTGTTTTTCTTAGTTTTTTATTTAGCTGAAGGGAATCACAATGGACCCCCCGGGTCTCAGAGTGGATGTGCCATTTTTGGCATAACCCTTCTTTACCTAACCTAACCTATGAGACGTGAGATGTAAAGGGTGTTTTTTATAGAGGTATAGAACTTTAAGTTGGCATTATTTTTCAAGATGGCGACCGATTTAACAGCTGTCAAGTGATTTATTCTCAGTTTGGTTTGGCAATTCATCATGAATAGACTCACGCCTGAACAACGCTTGCAAATAGTGCCCAAAACGAGATTAGTGTTGTTCCCGATTTTCATAAGCGAATTTTGTTTAGCGATGAAGCGCACTTCTGGTTGAATGGCTACGTCAACAAACAAAACTGCCGTTACATACAGAAAAACTGACTGTTTGGTGCGCTTTATGGGCTGGTGGAATCATTGGTCCGTACTTTTTCAAAAACGATGGTGGCCAAAACGTTACAATCAATGGTGATCGGTATAGAGCCATGATTACTAACTTGTTCATTCCTGAATTGTATAACCATGATGTGGTTTCAACAAGACGGCGCAACATATCACACAGCTCGTGCCACAATAGATTTATTGAAAGACACGTTTGGTGACCGCCTAATTTCATGTTTTGGACCTGTGAATTTGCCTCCAAGATCTTGTGATTTAATACCGCTAGACTACTTTCTGTGGGGCTATGTGAGGTCATTGGTCTATGCAGATAAGCCACAAACGCTTGACCATTTGGAAGACAACATTCGCCGTGTTATTGCCGATATACGGCCACAAATGTTGGAAAAAGTCATCGAAAATTGGACGTCCAGATTGGACTACATCCGCGCCAGCGGTGGCGGTCATATGCCAGAAATCATATTTAAAATGTAATGCCACAAGATTATCATTCGGATAAATAAAATTCACATCAATCGAATAATCCATCGTTGTTTTATTGCAACTTAAAGTTCTATACCTCTATAAAAAACACCCTTTATTAGAACAGCTGTTAATGTTATGTTCTTTTTACGGCTGGTCTCTGTCTGACATGCTCAAAGGGGCCAAAAACTGTTTTCAACTGCGGTTTTATACCGCCAAACTCTTATTTAAAGTGGTCAAACCTGTTGCAGTTATTAACGAATGTAAGCAATAATAGCCCCGGTCATTCGCCTTGCTTTTTCATGCTCTAATTTTTATGTGAAATGTTTCATGCCTGCTTAGATAAGGAGCTTGAAGTCTCAATTCCCTTTTTCCCTTGCGCCGAAGAATTAGAGTTCAAAAAATTTTTTGTTTTAATAATATTTTTTTTTAATAAAATTTTAATTGTGATTGCCTTAAAATGTTTAATTATTTTTTTAACTTTTAAATTAAATTCAACATTTGAAAATTTAGTTTTGCTTTCTTAATGTGCATTGTTTTCGGTTTTCGGGTTTGTAAGTGAAGCCCATAAGTTGCATAAACAAATTCAACAACCTTTAGCACATGTTCCGCATACTACATATTTTGCCGATTAAATTACACACTTACGTACTTATATTTATGAAAGTATTTATGTACAAATATATATTAATACATACAGACTATGTGTGCTTATAACTAATATAGTATGTCTGTGTTGGTATGGGTGCAAGTGCATTACAAAACATGTCATATAACAAAATCCTAACGTCTAAAGTTTCTAGTCTGACACGTTTTCCCAGCAAACCTGAGTGGTTTGATTTGAAACTGAGATTTAGTTTAAAATAAACTCTTTCTCTAAGGACGAACTTTTCATTAGAAATGAAAAGAGAAATTTATTTATTATTAATTTATTTTCAAAAGTTTATAGAAATATTATACAGAGGACATATTTGTAATAGTCCAGCTATAAAAAGCTAAATAACTAAATATATAAACTAAATATAAGTAAGTGCTTTATTAATGTCCGTAGTGTAACACAGTGCAACACGGAAAAAAATAACCATATACGGACACCACTACGTGATAAAAGACCAAAAAAAAGACCCCCAGTTTTGCCCAAAGTCCCAGTCTCCCAGTTTTGCCCAAAGTCCTGCAGGTTTTTTTTATGGGCCCTCAAAGATGTGGGGCCTCGATGTCATTTTTGCAAAAGATGATCATTTACTCAAGCTCATATTTTGCAAACCGTTTGAAATTTTGATATACTCTCTGAGGCAAAGTTGTAGCTCTTGTCATAAAGAACAAAAATTGTGAACATATAAAATCAAAAAACTTCATCTTCAAGGTCAAAATTGCAAAAAACTTTAAAAAATTCAGACAGACATGGGTCTTTTTTCTTTGGTCTTTTATCACGTAGTGGTGTCCGTAAAGGGTTTTTTGCCATGACTTAAAAAATTACACAGTGTGTAATGAAAAATAATAAGAATAATAATAATCACTCCTATTCTATTTGACGTTGTCAACACAATACGATGACGTTGACATCAACATTTGAACTGGTTTTTTTGAAACTGGCATAAGTCCATTTTTTCATATATTGAGATATTTAAGGGTTTGCGTTTGAACCAATTTAAAATATCGGCCAACTTTAATCAATTCGAATTATTGTTTTTACACTATACACCTTTTAAATTTTATTCTGAAATAATAATAACTAAAATTATTTAAATTTTAAAAAAATTATTTTTTTTTAGCTCCACATGGACTTATACCACTTTCAAAAATAACATATTACAAGAAATAAAACAGGAGCAAATTTAAGTCCATATTTTTATAGACAAGCTTTACTAAAATGGATTTTTATGTAAAAAGTAATAGTTAAAGTTCGTATTAACATATAAATTTTGCGGAAGTTTTTTGGTATTCCTTTTTTTACAAATAAAAAAAAAAAAATAAGCAAAAAATTTCTCAACCGCCGCTGTTCAGTGTACCTTCTGGGATTGTTCATTTGCTTGATTTTTCATTTTATTTCAAGTTTGATAGCGTTATGTTACGTTAGTTTTTTTTTTTTGACAATCAGAGCAAATCTCATTTGATTTCTTTCTTACAAAATCCAATCCAAATCTTAATACTCAGTATTAGAGTGTGAAACGGACCTTAGCAATAATCAATAATAATTGCAATAAGAAAGTTGTTTTAATTATAATCATTAGGAATGGACTTATTCCACTTGCAAAAGAAATATTTGTGCGATAGCATTGTACAGCAAAACTGTTTTTTTTTATTTTATGTCAAAATAGAACTCTATTGAAATTGTTTTTATAACAATGGAAAGAAGGTTTCTATAGATCATTAAAATTACCGTTAACTTAGTTTTCGGAGAAAGTGGACATATACCACTTTCAAAAATCCAGCTCATTTATCGATGACTGTTCAGCTTCTTTCGTATTAGGCCTATTACTCTGCTCGAATTTGTGTAAAATGTTGAGCAACATTTATTATTTCACAAGGAAAAATTTTACATTTAAAATGTGGTGTCTATCTCGCGATTTGGAAGAATTTTACGATTTTATTGCTTTTAAATATACCACATTGTTTTACAAAATGTTCCACAAAAAATTTACAACAAATTCCACATAAAATAATGCACATTAGCTTTATTTCACAGCTTTGGTAAAATGTTGCTAGAAACATTTCAATGTTTTTTCACAGTAAAAACAGAATAATACTTCTGCAACATTTTTTCATGAGATTTTCATAAAAATTTTTTATGTATGTAGTTTGACAGCATTCCTCATGAAAAACTGAGCAGAGTACCAGGCTTTATGTAAGGAAATGTGAAGTCACAATTTTGTTGTAGTGACGACGATTTTGTCGTTTTGGATTTAGTAAACAATTCAAAATGCCACAAAATTCAAAATGGAAAAGATTTAAACAACGAATTCAAAACCAATTCGGAAAATTAGTTAAAGAAGTGGAAGAAAATCATTTCCTGGCAAGAGGAAGACTACTTGTAATTTTAAAAAACTGTGAGGTAGTTTTGCTACTTGACCTTGGTCCTTCAAGATGATCTCAGGCAGGATAGATGACAAACTATATGGAAACAAAGAATATAATGGGTGATTCAAGTAGAGATACTTTTTTCAATAGCTTTTTTCTGACAGATCATGTCTGAGTCGTAACATGCTGTCATGTTAATTTTGTTTAATATTGTTTGGCATTTCATAATTGAAAGACACGCCTGAACAACGTTTACAAATCGTTCAACTTTATTACGAAAATTCACGTTCTGTGAGGAATGTGTTTCGTGCACTTCGCTCAACTTATGGTCAATATAATCGGCCTACTGAGCGTACTATTGGCAACACCATCACCCATTACGCGACCCAGAATTCATAATTAGATAATATTCGACCGAATAGACCTCGTCCAGCGCGCTGTGAAGAAAATAAAGCGGCCGTAGCTGAGAGTGTACAAGAAGACCGTGGAGAGTCGATTCGGCGCCGTTTGGAGCAACTTGGACTGATGTATATAACGACTTGGCGCCTTTTACGTCGAGATCTTAAATTGAAAGCATACAAAATACAGCTTGCGCAACAACTGAAGCCACTCCATTTTCCCAAGCGATATGGGCTCTTGAAAAATTCCAAGAAGATCCGACGTTTTCGAGGTAAATTTTGTTTAACGATGAGGCCCATTTCTGGCTCAATGGGTATGTAAACAAACAAAATTGCAGCATTTGGGACGAAGAGCAACCTGAAGCGATTCAAGGGCTGCCACTTCATCCAGAAAAAACAACGGTTTTGTGTGGTTTGTGGGCCGGTGGAATCATCGCTCCATATTTCTTTAAAAATGATGCCGGTGCGAACGTAACCGTCAATGGCGACCGTAATCGTGCAATGATAACCGACTATTTGATGCCTGAAATTAAAGCTCGTGATCTCAGCGATATTTGGTTTCAGCAAGACGGCGCCACTTCTTACATATCGCATCAATCAATGGAGCACATAATTTCACCTTTTTGGCCGGTCGATTGGCCACCAAGACCGTGTGATATCAGACCGTTAGACTTTTTCCTGTGGGGATATGTAAAGTCTAAAGTTTATGCGGACAAACCCGCTTCGATTCAGGCCTTAGAGGAAAACATTACGCGTGTCATTCGCCTGTTACCAGTCGAAATGCTCCAACGAGTCATCGAAAATTGGACTTAACGGATGGACCATCTACGACGTAGCAACGACCAACATTTAATAGACATAGTCTTCAAAAAATAAAGGTCAAAGAATGTTCTTTCAAATGATAATATTCTCCATTAAATTTTAATTTTCTGTTTTTTTTTTCTTTAAAAAAGGTAGGGAAACTCGAAATGGATCACGCTTTATAAAGGAGTACGGACGGTACGAAAACTTTCGTTTCTAAAATGTATGTGGTCTCCGACAATGTCTTAGAAACAACTTGCTGTGATAGCTCCAGGTTAAGTCCTTCCCTACTCTCACACTGAGCTAAAAACCTTAGCGTTGCCGAAAATTTGATTTGGTTCCGAATTAATGTAGATTCTACGCAAATTTTTAAATTTGGCGACACCGCTTTCAACACATACTTAAACGCTGATTTATTTATCCTGAAAAAATCTTGAAACCTTTTTATAAAATAACAAACAATTCTTACAAAAAACAATTTCATTTTTACTTACTTCTCATCCGGTAATTCAAATATATCAGAATTCTGTCTGAATAATCCTTTTTAATTAAAAAAAAATACCTCAATTTCGACCACTCGATTATAAATAATGGTGTGTGGTTGGATTGACTAAACCCGACCATCCGCACAGAATTGTTAAGAAAAGAATAAGGAGTAAAGTAGGGAACACCTCTCAGGCCACTTTCCTATACGAATGAAAAAACGAATGATTGAATGTTTGGAAAAAGTTTGATTTTTAAGACATGTCTGATACCGTAGGGAGCATTATAGATGTTTTAATTAGCACAGGGACCTGTGATATCACAAAAGACTATTGACCTAAGTGTGTCGTCTAGATAATTCTCTTAACGCCACCTATTATAGTTTACCTTATCTAAGCCAATATTTTGAAATGTTTTAACTGTCTTCAATATAAAATTATAAAGTTCTTCTGAAATATCATTAATTATGTCTGATTAGATTTGTAACTGGGTTAAACTTTTCCCATACTGTTGTACTCGTATTTAAGTGTGTATGCATGTGTGTGTATGTGTATGATCATTATAGTTGTGCAACATGTTAACGCAATTCTGCAGATACTTTTATGTAAATTGGAAAAGTTTGTAAATTTTGTTACGTCGTTGTTTGTGCTGTTGCTGTTGCTGATGCTGCTGAGCTTTATTTCACTTTAACAGCATAAGTTGTTGTCACAAAACAAAGTAATGATAGGATTCATTTTATTTACAACTAAACATTGTGGAAAAAATACATTTGTTTTTTTATAAGTTTTTTTATTTCAATTTATTTCTAAAAAGTACAGTAGATTTTATTTCCATTTAGAATGAAAAAAATTTAAAAATTTAAAAATATTTTTTATTTCCCTTTAACACAGGGTGGAAAAGGCTAGATACAAGTTTGACATTCCATGTATAACTTCTACAATATTAATTTCCGACTCCATATAGTATATATATTCTGCATTCTTATATTAAACGATGTCCGTATGTCCATCCGCCCGTCTGTCCATCTGTGTTCGGTTTGAAATTAACTTTGCCAAGGCACCAGAAGAGATACAGAAAATTTCCCAGGCATAGTTTCAAAAATTTCGCTAATGGAATTCAGCAAAGTCAGACCATTCCATTCGAGGCTGTGGGCAAAACTCCACGCCTATCTATATTTTTTCACATTATTTACTTTTGCTTTTTTTGTTAAATGAATATTTGACCGCGGCCAGTAGTGTAGCATGTAGCATGTAGTGCATACAGATCACGTGGGATAAATAATCACCTGCGAGATGCGCTTTGTGTTTGTTTTTAGGTTGGTAAGTCTGAGTTTAGACACGGAAACATTTAGAAGGGAAAAATTTAGTTTGGCAGCATATTACGGGTGGGAAAGATATTTTTGTATTCGGTACTCGGCGACACGCTTTGTTGACATTTGCTTTTTGAAATTTCAATAAAATAATATTCAATAACAGTGTTGGGATTTGAAGTACAATTTTACCAAATTTGGTACAATCGACACAACAGTGGTACTCTCATACTTTTTTGTTACAATTTCATATAAAATTTATTCAATAATATAAAATTTTTTATTTAATCAATATTTTTTCTTACAACAATAAACATTTAGAATTTAAAATTTTTCTACGTTATCTTAAACAGCAATTCAAGAAATCAAGGTCAATTATCATTAGTTTAAAATACCTTAGTATAATACACTAGTATGTAGCATGATTTATTACATTTTAATGTCGAGTCAAATTTTGGTACAATTTATGCGGATTTGGTACAATTTTATCATTGGACCGGTACAATTTATACATTTTCAGATCGCAACACTGTTCAATAATAATATAATGTTTCCGACCAAATGTTCCTTCGTTTGAACGCAAAAGAGAATTCAAAATGTTTTTCTTCCAAATGTTCGTCCATCAAATATTCTGTACAATTTGTTCAAAAAACTTTTACAAGAAATTTTCAATAAAATTATACAAAAATTTGAAAAAAAAAATTCAATAAAATATTACAAAATATTTTCGTAATAATTTTTCCAAAGATTTTTCGATAAAATTTTTCTAAAGAACTTTCGATAAAATTTTTCCAAAAAAATTTTCGATAAAAATTTTCCAAGAAATTTTTGATAAAATTTTAGAAAAAATTTTTAAAAAAATTTTCGATAAAACTTTTCCAAAAAATTATGGATAAAATTTTAGGAAAAATTTTCGTTAAAATCAAAAAAAAAAAATTAAATAAAATTTTTACAAAAAAGGTTAAAAAACATTTTACAAAAAATTTTCGATAAATTTTTTCTAAAAAAATTTCGATAAAATAATTCCAAAAAAATATTCGATAAAATAAATCCAAAAAAAATTTCAGTAAAGTTTTTAAAAAAATTTCGATAAAATTTAAAAAATTGTCTATACGATAATACTCTAGTTTTTTTACTATACAAAAACTGGGAACACAAATTTGATAAAATTATTTAATTTTATAGCAACACAATTAACACAATGTGGAAATTACTTATCATTCTAGATTTTATAGTACAGAAATATAATGTGAAAATCCCCGCGTTATATGGGGGAATAACCGCTTTGTAAGAGGGTTTGAAATCGCGTAATATGAAAATGCGCTGTAAGAGTACCGTGTTATAAGGGGGTCTACTGTATCTTTATATTACTACTGTATCTTTATATTACATTTGTAAAAAGTAAAAACCGAATGTATGTTATTGTAAAATTGGGAAACATAAGGGAATGTATAACATTACTATGGTAAAGGGTATATAAGATACGGCATGGCCGAATATAGCACTCTTTCTTGTTTTAAATAAAAGCAGGTCATAATAAAAACAAAAATTATATTATTTTTTATATTAATAAATTGTTAAAAAAATTTAAAATTCATAAAATATTTTATATTAGAACTGATGTAATATTAGGATCTATGTACGAGAGGGTGCATTTTTGCTTGAAAGGCAAACTTAATTTAGTAGGGACTCCCGAACTGTATGGGTATAGCGTTCAACAACACGTGAAAGTGATTAAATTGTTTTTGTCAAATAAGTGTTTTGTTTTAGCAGTTTTTATCGAAAAATCATCTTCAGCGATTCGGGACGTTATCAGTCTATATGGGAACCAATCCATATGATTTACACATTTTACATTCTTTTTTATTAAAGTCTAGCTATGCCCACACACATTGTCTGGGTCCTGACAATATTTTGTTGGATTTTGCTCTGAAAGTAGTCCATACCAAATTTTAAGGCTCTTACGTATTTACCTTATATAAAGGTACCCATCCCTGGATAAAATTCTAAAATTTGTAAAATTTTCTAAAAATTATTGTAAAGCTCTGTCAAACAGTCAGGAAATGAGTTACTCATTATTTAAAAACAGCGCCATCTGTTGCGCAACTTTGCTTAAAATATACTGCTTTTAAAAATAAAAGATGTCCTAAAGTATCCAGTAACTATAAATCGGTAAAAAAATCGACGTACTTTCACTGATTTGTGTCCACTTTTTCTTGGAAATAAGATATGTATTTTTGCGAAAAAAAAGTATACTATATTGGAATCAGGTTACTAGGGCACCTCCTCACAAAATTTTGTTAAAATCCATCCAGCAGTTTTTACGTGATGCGACCACAAAACGACAGGAAATGAGTTACTATTTTATAATATGTATAGACAACACTATCTGCTTAGTTCTTGGCTTGTCTTTAGAAAACAGCAAGTCAATACACACCACAGCTTATGCCATATCGTATAATCTTTTCACTTGATTTGGATGCAAGGTCACGTCACGTGAAGGTGATGTGAACTGGTCACCTAGATCGTCGCATATTTGTACCATGTTAAGGTCCATTTATAATAGCATCGATAGGCCTTTTCAAATGAATAAATTGATTTGATATTGAATATTTAAATTTTATTACTCGAAGTAATAAAATTTAAATGAATAAAAATAAATAATGCATAAAACGATCTTAAGCCTTACTTAAAATCTTTATTTTTAATAGTTCGATAATGAAATTCAAATATTCAGTATTAAAATCTACATGGCACTGGGCAATTATTATTACCTAACGAAGTTTGGGTTGATGCTAGATTAGTATCAACTAAAAAATAATGTGGGGATAAAAAAGTAGCTCTCATGGGGAACCGAAGGTTGGCTGAAGCAACGGCATATATAAGGTGGTAAATGTTAAAAGAAAAAAACCAAACAAGATGGAATGTTGAATTCAGTTTTCTTAGTTGAAAATGATGCTCACAGTGGTTAAAATAAAAATGCATTGGTTTGCTAAATATTTAGCAAAGTGACACAAACCTAACTTGTTGAAAACTGGTATGCTACTGACTTAAAATTTTTACATGTTTTGTTCTCTTTGTGAGATTCTGGTTGAGATTGTGTATTTGCTCACAGACCCTTAGGGGTTTGCGTGGGGGCTCTTGCTGAAGAAGGATGTAGCCATCAAGAAAACAATTTACATTTTGTTAGTGTCTAAAAAAAAAACTAAATTTTCCACAATTCTCTTTAAAATTAATCACCTAATTTGTAAAAAATATTTTTTCAACTTAGAGAGAGAGTAAAACGAACTTAAGACTCACTTCGAAAATTCATTTAATATAAAAAATTTTGATGATATCTCATGATGATATTTAAATTTAAATATGGGAAGCTCTTAATGAAAGACTATTTACAAATCTATTTTATCAGATGAATTTGCTTCAAAGAAAAGCTTAGACAGTTTAATCGCCCGGTAAATTTATAATCATGGTTTAAGTTGACTATTTTGAAAAAATGAATAATATTATTTATTTTTGAAAATTTGAAATTATTATTAGTTGAACTATAATTATGTATTACTTACAATGATTACACAGTGCAACACGGAAAAAAAATAACCATATAAGGACACCACTACGTGATAAAAGACCAACTGTCTCCCAGTTTTGCCCAAAGTCCTCTAGGTTTTTTTTATGGGCCCTCAAAGATGTGGGGCCTCGATGTCATTTTTGAAAAAAAAGTTTTTCATTTTTGCGGCTGTCTAAGCGCTATCTAAACGGTGTTAAGAATCATTCCTAGGAAGTTCATATGTTCCAGAAAGTTGTTTATTAAGATCTTAGGTTAATTTTCGTAGTTAATTGTTGCCTTGAATTTTGAACGGTTTGCTACCTATGGACCTGAACAGGGGAAAAAAGGTAAAAAAATTGAATTTTTTAAAGTTTTTTGCGATTTTGACCTTGAAGATGAAGTTTTTTTTGATTTTAAATATTAACAATTTTTGTTCTTTATGACAAGAGCTACAACTTTGCCTCAGAGAGTATATCAAAATTTCAAAGGGTTTGCAAAATATGAGCTTGAGGAAGTGATCATTTTTTTACAAAAATGACATCGAGGCCCCACATCTTTGAGGGCTCATAAAAAAAACCTGGAGTTCTTTTGGCAAAACTGGGAGACAGGAGTCTTTTTTTTTTTGGTCCTTTATGACGTAGTGGTGTCCGTATATGGTTATTATGCCATGACTTAAAAAATTACACAGTGTGTAATTATAGTCAAGCTTAAGTTCGTTTTTATTCTCTCTAAGAAAGAATTAATTAAATTATGAATTAAAGAAAAATTGGGAAAAATAAATTTTTAGACACCAGCAGAGCGGAATGCACATTTTTTAGACAGCTACGTCCATCATCAGCACTCTTCGTACCTATCTACTTAGGGTAGTGTTTAGTTGTAAGCATCATCTATTTAACCAACCAAACCCAGATAAAGGAATACGAGAAAACTTGTATTCAATTATCAATCGTCAGTTGGTGAGAACGAGGTCTACCACTACCTTAAGCTTCCCTCTTGTTGAATACTTTTACTTTAATATTTACCACCTTATATTTGTTGTTCCTTCAGCCAACCTTCTTTAATTATTTATATATTGCCGAAAAAATTCGGGTTTTTAATCAAGCTAATGCTGGTTTACAAAAATACACGGCTAGAATTAAATTTTTCTACATTAAAATTTTAATACATATCAAGCAGTATTGCCAACTTAAATTTCTATATCTTCAAAATAATACGTTTTGTATATGAGTTTGTAGGTAACCATTCCAGAGAAGCAGAAAAAAAAAAACTTAATATATTTCAAAACTTTTATCTTTTGTGGACATGCTTGTGGATTTAAAAAAATATATATAAAATCTTTAATATACTTTTCTCTTATTATAAAATTAGTTTTGCTTGTAAGTGCTAAAAGCTTTAAACCTTCTTATCAGCTATAAAATACTCCCCATACTTTCAGTTATCCTTAAGTTCTATCTATTTCACCTAAACTTCTCCATTTTTAAGAGCAGGTCAAGAAAATTTATTCACTTAATATCTGTTGTAACAAATTGTTACTTATAAATATTTTTTTAATACATATTGATGTATGTTATGTTACAGTTAACAAGTTTTCTTTTAATTTATTTTTTTTTTAAATTTTAAGTATCAAATAAATTGCTAGCAAAGTTTTTGTTTTTTTCCTTCCACACAAATACATACAGAGTTGCAGAAAGAAATGCTACTTGAACAATAAAACTAATCTCAAGTTATTTTATGAGTTTATTTTCCTCTACCTTCAACATAAATAAATTGTAATTTTCTTTGATTTCATGAGAGTTTACAAAAATGAAATGAAAAAAAAAAATAATAGTTGAACGAAAAAGTAGAGATTTGCACAAAAGTACCATTAAAGAAAATCTTCTTTTATTTATGAGTTGAAGAAGATGGTTGGTCGGTGGGGTGATGGATAAAGACTTAAATTCTGGTAGTAAGTTTTGGCCAATTATTTGTTGCTGCCGTATGATTATTTATTTTTTCTAATAAGAAACAAATAACCTTGATAAGAGTAATAATAATTAAAACAAGAAAGAGATTAAAAATAATCAACAGAAAAACTTACAACATCTTGATGTCTCCCAGTAGTTGTGAGCACCGACTGAAAAATGCTGTCGTTATTGCTTTTTAATGAACTTCTTTGCGGAGCTTAAAATAAAATAAAAAAACTGCGACATCTTGATGTCTCCCAGTAATTTTGAGCAGAGACTCTATAATGCTGTCGTTATTGCTTTCTAATAAAATTATTTGCAAGCCTTAAAAGTGAATTAAAGAAAAGTTAGTAAAATTTATTTAGCAGGACATAATGGGGATAATAATGGTTTTTTTCTAAAAACAAATTGTAAAATATACAATAAATTATTTTTCCACAAAAAATACAGAACAAAAGTCTAAACTAAAAATTTAAAAGAAAAGAAACTGTAAGCTGGTCGGCCTAATGCGATCGAAGGTCCTGGAGGGAAGCCACTACATGTAGACAGGATCGAATGGTGCTCAAAGAGCCCCTTGGCATGAAGTCCACTAAGGTGCTCAGATATAATAAAAATACCTAAAGTACAGAAAACTGTATCAGTGGTAGGTCATGTAAACTTCAAGTATCTTATACCCAAAATTAAAATCGAAAAGGATGATACTTGCAGACTTAGAACCACGGCCAGAAACTTGTCAAAAATGGATACCATGGGGGACCTGAGACTTTACAGAAAAAAATATTTTCTTTAATTAAAGGTTTTAATTAGTTTCCTATACAAGTTTGATTAATTTTTTAATTAATTCAATTAAAATTTTTAGTAATTAAATGATTTAATTAATTTCACATACAAATTTGATTAATGTTGTAATTAATTCAATTACATACTTAATTAAGAACGAAATAATAACTACTATTTTTATTTAATAAGTAATTGAACTAATTAAAATTTTCAGTAATTAAACGATTTAATTAGTTTCATATACAAATTTGATCAATTTTTTAATTAATTCAATTACATACTTAATTAAGAACGAAAAAAATCTAGTACTTCATTTTAATAAATAATTGAACCAATTAAAATTTTCAGCAATGACACACGATTTAATTAATATCACATACAAATTTGATTAATGTTATAATTAATTCAATTACATACTTTATAAAGATAGAAAGAAAACTACTATTTTTATTTAATAAATAATTGAATCAATTAAAAATTTAATTACGTTTGTAAATTAAACTAATTAAAACCTCTGATTGGTGCACAAATTTTTTTTCTGTTTTAGACAAAAGCTAGCAATTACTAAGAGACTAAGAGAGGACTCCGTGTGATGAGAAAGAAGGTCGACAGTCTGAAATCACTTAAGTCGAGAGCAAAGGCTGGTGGTAGCACGTGTCACAATAAATTTAAGGTTGCCGTAAATTACAAATCGCTTGCCTATAATCATGATTACGGAAAGGGTTCGAAAAGGAACATATTAAAAAGGCGGCCTAATTCGATATCCACTCTACTTTAATAAATAAATATATAAAGATAATATAAGTACAGACTCTGTGTAAATTTTAAGCACACATTCTTTGTTATTTTCAAGTGTTTTTTATAATAGTTGAAAATATAAGGACATGATGGTCATATTACGTCACCTATGGAGTTAGCCTTTAATTAAATTTAGTTTCTTATGACTATTTGTTATTTTTTTGGTGATAAAATTGTTTAAAAAAAAAGTTTCTTATTTTTGCAATAAATGTTTTTAATAAAAAAGTAAGAGTGCTATATACGAATCTTATATACCCTTCACCATAGTAATGATAAATAATCCCTTACTCTATTATGTTCCCAATTTCACAATAATATACATTCGGTTTTTACTTCTATCGAAAATTTTTTTGTAAAAATTTTATTGAATATTTTTCTAAAAATTTTATTGAAAATTTTTCTAAAAATTTTATTGAAATTTTTTTGTAAAATTTTATTGAAAATTGTTTGTAAAATTTTATTGAAAATTTTTTGTAAAATTTTATTGAAAATTTTTTGTAAAAATTTTATCAAAAATATTGCGTAAAGAATTTTAAAAAAAAATTTTATAGAAATCTTTTTCTAAAAATTTTATCAATAATTTTTTGTAAATATTGTATCGAAGTTTTTGTAAAAATTTTTTGAAAAATGTTATAAAAAATTTTTGGTAAAAATTTTGTCGAAAATTATTGGTTAAAATTTTATCCAACATTTTTTGTAAAAATTTATCGAGATTTTTTGTAAAAATTTTATCGAAATTTTTTGTAAAAATTTTATCGAAATTTTTTGTAAAAATTTTATCGAAAGTTTTTTCTAAAAATTTTACCGAAAATATTTCGTAAAAGTAAGTACGAGCTTCTAGTGGGCAGGCTATCGGCTACTCCTATGTGTATTGCATAAAGGCCTTTAATGCAAATCAAAGTCAACTTAAAAACAAACTAAAATCGCCCCATGTAGAGGGTTATTGATCCTCCGAGATCTGTATGTCTCCATGCGATCTACTGTTCGCTGTCTAATATTTATTTAACAAAAAAAAGCAAAATATAATTATAATAACCGAGAAAAAATAAAAACAACCTAAGAATGGCAGATTGGTGTGCTTAAATTTTCTGTATATCTACTGGTGCCTTAGCAAAGTTGATTTCAACCCGAACACAGACGGACAGACGGACGGAAATCCTTAAACAACATTTATATGTATAAGAATTATGGGGTTTTTTCCATTTTTCCTTTAAAATTAATCGAGAGTAATAGAAGATAAGACAAAGTCAGATGATATGGTTCGGCCAATGTGAAGTTTCCAAGTTTTTAATAAACAAATTGCTTCCAATAAGTGTAAAAATGGACAACCCTGCAAATAAACGCTCATAATATATATTAAAAACTCTCATAATTTCTAGAATTATTAGCCAATAGGAAGACACTTTCGTGACGTCATTAGGCCGACATGTGCAGAAAATTTCAATTTTATTTTCGGGATGGCGTAATGATGTTTTTTATTATTCTTGAAATGAGTCACCTAATTTATAAAAAAATATTCCGTCAACTTAGAGAGAATAAAACGAATTTAAGCCTGACTTCAAAAATTAATGTGCAATGCTAATAAATAGTTCGACTTTAAGAAAAAATATTTATTGGTGAAAAAAATAACTCTTTGGTGAATAAAGTGATTTTTTATAGTGCCCCTGGTAGGTAATGTGCTAATCTATCAGTCTGGGGGTTGTAGGTTCGATTCCTATCAAAGACTGGGTGTTTCACTACAACGAGTGATGGTCTATGTTACTGTGCTCGGACAACAAAGTTAGAATATAATTTGTAATTTTGTTGTACCATTAAATAAATAAAATAAATAAAGTGATTTTAGGTGAAAAAAGTAACTTTTTAGTGAAATATATTTATTGAATAAAGTGCATTGTTAAAACAACATTTCCCTCAAAAATCATTATTGTGTCGAACTTTTTATAGATACTTAACTTATTACATTTGTTTTATTTACTTTAATTTTATTTGTCTTTGTTTTTTGTCTGAAAAAGACTTTGAAGAATTTTTTGTTTATAAGGAATAGTTAAGGAAAGAAAAATTATGATTTTCTTATATATTTGTTAAGTAACTAGATTTCTTTTTTGTTTGGCTTAAAGGAAGGAAACTAAGAAAAAAACATAAAAATAATAGTTACATTTATATCCGTTGTCTTTTGGCGGATATGACGAAAAAAGTGTTTATGTGTGCTTGTTTGTCAGTGTTAAATCCATCTTATGTGTTAGTGAATACTCGTATGTATCACAGCAGACTATAATAATGCCTTGTTATGGTAGGAAATAAAATATAGACTACATTTTCCATTCCATTAAGATCTTATTACAGGTTTTAAACTTTAAATGGATAATGTTGGTTTAAAATGACAAAAGTTTGCTAATAATAAAATGTGGAATTTTGGAAATGTAATAACTTTGCTTACAAGAGGAAGCAATAAACCTAGTAGGATTTAAAAAAAAGAAAAGGATAATTGTATATTTGTTTATTTCTTCTGACTTTTTTTATAATTATATGAAAAATTATTATACACATTTAATATTATCTTGCTCTTTATTTAAATTATTTTGTTATTTATGATCATTTTTAAAAACGATGTCAATATAGATGTATTTACCGCACTATAACCGAAGCTTTATTATTTGCTTATAATCGGTTATACACCCAATGTATTGTTTGATTTCAAGACTAAAAGTTTCAACATCAGGCATTTGTATTTAAAAATTTGAATAGATAAAAGATAAAAAAGTGTGAATAACCGAATATATCAGAAAGCTGTACTTACATGTTCCTATAAGCACCACACGCACCTACTTAAATCCTTTTCAATAAAAACACAGCGGCGCGGCGCACAGAGGGGCTATAGCGGAAAAATCGATTTTCGAAAGCGTTGATTTTGATTATCTTGTTTGTGATAAGATATAAGATACTATATAAGCTAGAGGATCCCCCCGGGGGTTCCAATTGTCATTGCAGTACATTCTCAAATGCCTTGACGCGGTTCACTCGGGGAAAATAGGGGCACCAGACGCTAGGGTTCTGTGTGTTAAAACATACGGGTTCTCTTCGAGGCCCGACCAGTGCCCAAAGGACTGGTACCACGGAAATCGGTAGCCCCACAGAGAGCGTATCCTCTCTGTCGATGGTTTTTGGTGAGGTCCCCTTCGGGGGTACACGTGGTGGTTGTGGTTTAAGATCGATTAATGTAGGTATGGTGCAAGGTCGATCAAGTGTGCTGTTGCGTTCTCAACAGACGGAGTTTGGATAGTCTTCAAACCCCTAAGCAAGAGGCTATAATATGGATCTAGGCTTGCCTTGGATAAGGCTTGCCATATTATATAAATTGCTACTAATTGTGACTGTAATCGGTGGTAAGACCATCGTCGGGTGAGGGCCTACACGGCCAGGTACTGACGTAAATCTGTATCACGAATAAGCTAGAGGATCATGGAACAGCGTTATTTTTTTCCCACTTTCAAGGCTACTCCTATAAATTTAGGGCTACTACCAGACTAATGGAAGTTTGACAAAATTAAACACTTCTCTAAATGACTGAAAAAAATTTATCAAATTTTTTTCCTGCTCTACGATGCACTGTGTCACATATTTTAAGAAGGCGGGCGGCCAAAAATCATTTTTTTATGGTTACCGATTTGACAAACTGGTGAAAGTTTCTTTTGACCTGGTTTGACCTTAAGCAGTTTTGTAGAAAATTTTAAAGCAATATGGACCACAAAGACTTAATATTTTGGGAACTAGTCTATACATATAATAAAATAGTAACTCATGTCTGTCTGTCTGAAAGAAAAGAGAGAGATAAGTTAAGAAAATAGAAGAATCAAGAGGTCGCCATAGATAGCATATTGGCCGAGATAGCAAACAAGCGTATTCATGCCTCGCCGAGTGGGAGTGGGTTGGAAAACCAACCGCAGCTCCTCAGAAAAGAACTAATTCTTCTTGGTTCCAGTAGTGAAACACAAGATAGGCTCCCGAAATATCGTTGTCCAAGATTTTGAAGTCGTTGGTATTAAAATCGTTGAAACGGAGGCCCATTCTTCTTGCATGGGCTCCGAATAGACAATGCCCAGTGACCGTAGATATTAAGTCACGCAGTTGTATTTTCAGCATCCAAAGTAATGAATCCATCTTCTTCTGATCTAGTAAGGGCCAGATCGTCCTTGCCGCCAAACAAGTTGACTCATCGGACCATCTGGCCTGGGCTAGGTCATAAAGAGCACGGTTTCTTCGTTGCTCGCATGCAGAGAGAGGAATGCCACAATAGACGTCAATGGCGCCATCATGAAGCAGAGTTCCCTTCTTTGCTAATTGGTCAGCAACATTGTTGCCTAAGGTAGTCCCATGTCCCCGCACCCATTTAAGGGTGACCGTTGAATTTTCCGCACGAGATTTGATGTGCTGAACACACCTTTTAGGGATATAATGGCAGCTTTACTGTCGGTACAAAACCAGATTCGATATTCTGTGATACCTTAGCCAGTTTGCCGCTTTTTTGATAGCAGATATTTCTGCTTGTAGAACATTACATTCATTTGGCAGTCTGAAACACATCTTGATTCCAAATTCCTCTATATAGACACCACCTCCAACCCCCACCCCCCTTTTGGAGCTGTCTGTGAACACGCAGAGTGAGCCAGGGGGTGGTGAGTGACCCTCCGTCATGTAGAAATCGAAGTTTCGCATTAAGAAGGGTTTTGGGATGCAGTAGTCTATAAGTCCAGGAATAACATTCGTGATTCCCAGAATACTGGCATGGCCCCACAGTCTATGGTTCCATGTACCTGTGACATTCAGTCTAACGGCCGTTCTTAGTGCTAGCTTCCTGGCTAGCTGGTCTACTGGTAACCAGATTAGCATAGCAAAAAGTGCCTTCGTGCTCAGTAACTTATAAATAACAAAATTTATTTTGTAACAAAATCTTTTAAAACTAAAAATTATAGGCATTTAAAAATTAAAATTTTATATAATTTTTTTAATTTTTACAAAATTCAAAGAAAGACCATTTTGAATCACCTTGTTCTCTCTGATAATATTGAAATAGAGCAGTAATATTTTGGCTCCCGAGGTACTCTGGCATTTACTTTCAAATGAGTAATATAACTTTGAAATCGCCAATCATAAAAAATTAATTTTGGTCCTCTTCTCAAATATGTACCACAGTGCGGCAGCCAAAGTTTGTAATTTTCAGACAAAATTTAAGTTAAAAACTTATTAATAAATATTATAATCAATATTTAAGAACTAAAAAAGCTTTTTTAGCACGTTTTATCAGTTCACTTTCTTAATAAAATCCCAATAAAAATTAAAATGAATTTTAAACCCTCCATAACTTTCTTTCTCATCGGTCGGTTTTTACATTTTATAGCAAAAATTAAAGACTAAAGTCTCACCTACAAAACAGAAAAAACCGCGTATAAAAATTCCAATCCAATCAAAAGTTGTGGATTTTTTAACCGCATCCTCTGAAATGGTCTACTGTGTGGATGGTCAACTAAGCCACACATCCAGTCAAACTGGGCAAAACAAATTTGAGTACTTTACGACGTTATAAGTTTTGAATTTTAAAGTAGCATTTAGAATAGCTATGAATACAGAAAAAAGCTCTGACTTCCTTCAAGATGTGGTCACTTTTTAAGGTAGACGTGTTAAAGTGAAGAATAGAACAAAAATCATCCACCTTTATCTGCCTATCCGATTACAAAACCGCAACGAAAGGAACGGATTAGAGTACGCCTTTGATAACAGATAACAGAATTTTACAAATTTTCTCTAATATTATATTCTTTAGATGAAGTATTCTATAAAAAAATATTAAAGCATCTCTTGTGCATGTTCAGAAGTACTATAATAAATGGAAATTTAAACTAAATGAAGAAAAAACTCATGCCATAATATTTCCTTACAATAAATCACCAAAAAGAGTACCAGCGGTTCCACTGACAATACATGGTGTAACTATCCCTATACAAGCTTCAGTAAAATACCTTGGCATAATACTGGAAAAAAAACTAACGTTCAAAGAGCATATTTTTCATATATGCAACAAAGCTGTAAAATGTGGCCCAGCTCTCTATCCGTTGCTTAATCGAAAATCTACACTTAACACAAAAAATAAGCTCCTACTTTATAAAACTTGCATTCGACCCATAATGACGTATGGGTGTCAAGTTTGGTCAACTGGATGTGCAAAAACATATTTAAAAAAATTGCAAATCATTTGGAATCAAAACCTTAAAATTATTTATAATTTAAGTAGACTCCATTCTACTATGAATCTACGCAGACAATATAAAGAAGATATATTTAGGCCCATTATTATAACTTGCCTTTAAAGTACGTTTTAGTTAAATTTCACTTCTACTTAAGTGAGCGATAAAGTGAACAATAACTATATTTCGTTATTACAACTTCCTTGTAAAATAAAATTAATCTTTTTGAAAATATGGCAGTAAAATAATAAACACCGACTACTTTTGACAAAATTAGTTATCAGTGCAACAAAAAACCGAAAAGATTTTATATATAACAAAGGAGATCTGTTTTCCATTTTTATTTTTCAAATGCAAAATTAAATTAAAATGAATTTATTTTTCTTCATAGATTAGAAAATACGGCAAATTTATAGATGACGAAACATGACAACTTCAAACTCTTATACCTAATGTTAAAATTTAAAGGCAAGATGTTCTTCCCTTTAGTTTATCAGTCACTAGCTTAATGTATACTTATAATAACGAAAAACTACTTATCACCCTGATGAAATCCTAACTTTAGCTAATGGCAAGTTATAATAATGGGCCTTAATATTGTAGTATGTAAACTTACAGAAAGATCCGAAGATCGAAACAGAGCTTCAAGTTACGATATATTTAGAAATTTTCATAACTAATTTCTTCTGCAACTTCGGTCATAAAGTTGTTAGAAGCTGTAACTCAAAATTTCTAAAAGCATTTAATCGAGGTCTTTTTCTTTCTTTTCCTCTTATTCGTATTATTATTTAAAATTTTGTTTGATATTCAAAAAAAAAAGACCTTTATTTGATGCAATACTATTTTTAAGTTAAATCTCAAACTTTGTAAATATATGAAAAATTTTTATCTATTTTTATAAAATGTATTGATGAAAGAAATAAAATATACAAAAAAGATGAGTTATTCTGCTATCAAACAAAAAAAGTTTTAACTCAATAACTTTCTTACGTGAAAAACTATGTGCTTTTAAATATGAGTATTCACATATTTATCACACTTCTATCAGTTTATGTTACTAAATTATGTTATGTTATGCTACTGTTATGTTAACAGTAGTTATGTTAACTCAGAAAAGATATAACCTTGAAATTTCGCCACAATATTTTAAATTTTGCACGCTAACTACGAGAAAACATTAAAAAAAAACAAAACTGAACCAGGGTATCGAAAAATCAAAAATTTTAATTTTAAATTGCTTAAAATTCACTTATTAACCGACTTCAAAGAAAGAAGGAGGTTATCAATTCGTCTGAATGTTGCTTTTTTATGTTTGTGCCCGCAGAACTCAGTCATTTCTGAACCGATTTTAAAAATTTTTTTATTAAAAAGGAAATGCTTACAGATCGGTCCCATTTTAAAAGAAGTTCAGAATTTTGAAAATTAAAGGGTGTCCCCATACAAAATACGTGTTTTTTTATGTGTATTATGAACCCTAAAGGGCACCCTTTTACAATTTTAAAAAACTGCTTATTACTATAGCTGCCAATAACAGAAATTAATAAAAAAATAAACTTAAAAATTAAAGGGTGTCCCCATATGTGACGTCAATTTAAATATATGAACCATTTGAACCATTGTAGACAATCACTTGAAAATTGGACAGAATGTCCAATATTTATAATCAGAAATTAAATATTTATAATTAGAAGTTAAAGGGTGTCCCAATAGTTGATGTAAATAGATATATGTTGCAAAATTTTTGAACCGTAACAGAGAGACGGTTGAAATTTACAAAGAACCTGTATATCTTATTCCTTTATAACATCAAGTATATAATTTAAATTTGGAAACTAAAGGGTGTCCCCTTAATTGATAAAATTTTACCTATCTGGCCCTATCTTTTGAACCGTTATAGACAAACACTTGAAAATTAGACAGAATCTCCATAGTAGTCCCGTAAAGGATGTCTCAATAGTTGATCTAAATTGTTACATATGGCCAAACTTTTGAACCGTTTTAGAGAGACATTTGAAATTTACAAAGAATCTGTCCTTTAAAATAAGTGTTTAATTTAAAATTTTACATTAAAGGGTGTCCCCTAGGTGATATTGTTTAAGCTATATGGCCATATCTTTGAACCCGTTACTTTTTATTACTGTGTCAGTAATAATAAGTGTAAAAAAATAAAGGGTGTCCTCATATCTGAGGTAATTTGTCGTATATGGCTTTATCTGCTTAACCGTTATGGATAGACATTTGAATGTACAGAACGTATATTACTATGTCCGTTAGAGCAACAAGTATAAAAGTATTTGATTTGAGTACTATTTCTTACAGATTACTTCCTTTTAAATTTTTAGTTTAGAATTGATGCAACATATATTTGTTTTGTAGTCGGTTTTTTTTGCAAGAATTATTAACTCAGAAAAGATATAACCTTGAAATTTCGCCACAATATTTTAAATTTTGCTCGCTAACTAAGAGAAAACATTAATAAAAATTTGCTGAAAATTGTACTCCTTATTTAAAAAAAAAAAAAAAAAAACTGAACCAGGGTATCAAAAAAAATCAAAAATTTTAATTTTAAATTGCTTATAATTCACTTATTTATAGATTAATATATCACTTTGTAGGTATTAACTAAACATTTAAGATCATCTAGAATTTTTGAAAATCAAACAAAAATTGAAAAAATGCCAAGCTCTAAAAAGTTGCACGTGCCAGATACCCAACTTTGAGATTACATAGTGTCACCCCTGACATGTGGAGGGTGCCCACCATCTCCCCTTAAACTCACATACTCCTCTGCTATATCCATGTCAAATTTTAGAAAAATAGGCCTGGCCCTTTACAAATTCCTGAATTATTTACGTTATTTTTTGGATTCTGCCCCACTGTGCGGCGGCATTAAGTATTTTTTATTTTAAGAACAAACGGTTTTGTGGTGAATTGAACACATGTTCGTTGTGATTGATTGATAAAGATGAATAAAAATGGTTTTATTTTGTTTTTTATAGTACGTTTTTTTATTTTGGTTTCGATATACAATTATTAATTTATTTTCAATATTATATTGGTCAAGTGCGGTTATTTATTAAATTTGCATTTCTATAGTATTTGAGGTATGAACATTTTACTCGCAGTTTTTGTGGTTGTAAGGCTATTGTAGAGAAGAATTGTTTTATGAAAGTTGTACTTCAGCACAATATAGGCCGTATAACTGTTTGTATAAATCTGAGTGCAATAGTGAAGTTGATCGTTATGTTTACACACGCTTTAATAATGTTCAAGCAACGTTTTATATCTGCGGCAATAAGGAAAAAGTGCTTAAGTCTGGTTTTTTTAGTTTTGTAGGAAAGCAATTTTAAACGTTAAAATTATTTTTTTTTAAAAATAGCTTATCTTTAAACTTTACATATGGAAGTCAAACGTATGTATGTTTTGGACAAACATCTTATATCTGCCAAAAGTACGCAGGCGTTGCAATTAATAAGTTGTAAAATAAGTTTTTTTTTTTAATTTGGAAAAATAGCTTGTAGTTTCTTAAGCTTTTCTTTAAATGCGATAAGACATTGAAAAAAGATAAGCAGAAAGTTATTCTGCTATAACTTTCTGAAAAATGGTACAAAATTATTGAAACTTTGCACATGGGTACTTTGGAGTACTGAGATTTCAAAGGTGCCAGTTACTTAAATTTTGTTTATGTCGACTTAAGCACTTATTCCTTATTGCCACAGATATAACCTCATTTTTAAATAAATTTTATAGCATTTGGATGTTCCGCCTGCTTAATATGGTTCTTCTAGTGTTTTTAAAATTTAATAAATTTTATATTTATTTTTTGATAACTTGCTTGCGAACATAATAGTTTTGTTTTGTTAAACTTCTGTTGCACATTTTACATTTCTAAATAAATTAGAAGTGAAAAAATAAAACTATTACTATCAGATAATAATGTTCTAAAACATATTTTTCAACTCTATTGAGTAGTTAGAGAGAATAAACGAATCTGAGCCTACATGCAGAGAAAAAACATGTTTATAATATGGCCACAAGAACCGTAGTAGGTTATCTGAAAAAATAGACAAGAACTTACAATTGATTTAATAATTACCGTGGTCACGATAAACAAGTTTTTGTTACTATTTGATCACTAAGTGGTTAGTACTAAGTGGTTAGTTAGTACACCCAAAACATGCAACATGGTTGGTTTGAACTATATAATTTTCAAACCACGACCAAAATTTTATTAGTAAACCAAAATAATATTGTATTTATAACCATAATATATTATTAGAAAACAAATTATGATAAGTTTACTCGTATGTAACCACAGTATGACTAAAAACAAACAAATAATGTTTGTTGTTTTTTGTAATTTTGTATTTAGTATATAAAATTATTACCCCCATATTTATAAAAAATAAAACTTATTTGAAATCTATTTTTAACCGACTTCAAAAAAGAAGGAGGTTATCAATTCGTCTGAATGTTGCTTTTTTTTTATTTATGTAACCGCAGAACTCAGCCATTTCTGAACCGATTTTAAAATTTTTTCCTTTATTTGAAAGGCTATGCTTTCAGGTTGGTCCCATTTTAAAAACAGTTTATTATATTAAAAATTAAAGGGTGTCCCCATACAACATACATGTTTTTTACGTGTATTAATAACCGTAAAGAGCACCAAATTAATATTTTAAAAAATTGCGTGTCGCTATAGCTCTCAACAGTAGAAATGAATAAAAAAATAAGTTTAAAATTTAAAGGGTGTTCCCATAGGTGCCGTAATTTGACCTATATATGCCTATCTTTTGAACCGTTATAGACAAAACCTTGAAAATTTTACAGAATGTCGATTACTATGACCGTTATAATAAAATGTATAAATATTCAAAATTTTAAATTAAAGGGTGCTCCAATAGTTCATTTAATTTGATGTATATGGCCATACTTTTGAACAGTTGTACACAGACCGCTGAAATTTACAAAGAGCCTGTATTGCTAAGTCGGCTATAACAAAAAGTATAAAATTTGAATTTGGAAATAAAAGGGTGTCCCAATAGTTAATGTAATTCTATGTATGTGGCTCAACTTTTTAACTGTTATTGACAGACAGCTGAAATTTTCAAGGAACCTGTATTACAAAGTCCACTATAGCAAATATACAATTTAAATTTAGAAATTAAAGGGTGTCCCCATAAATTATGTAATTTGATCTATATGGCGCTATCTCTTGTACCGTAAAACACATACACTTGAAAATTAGCCAGAATGTCCACTACTTTCTCTGGTATAATTACAAGTATAAATATTTGGAATTATAATGTAAAGGGTGGTGTCCCAATAGTTTATGTAATTTGATATATATGGCCAAACTTTTGAACCGTAATAGACAGACAGTTGAAATTTACAAAGAATCTTTGTGACCAAGTCCTTTATAACAACAGGTCTTTAATTTAAAATTGTAAATTAAAGGGTGCCCCAATATAAGATGTTATTTGATCTATGTGACCCTATCTTTGAAACCGTTATACACAGAGGCTTGAATGGTGTCCCCATAAAGGACGGATGCTGGTAAAAATAGCTTAACTTTTGAACAGTAATAGGGAGAGGCTTGGCATTCACATAGTCTTTACTTCGTTTCCCTCTAATTTTGGCGTATATTTTATTTGGTTTAAATCTAATTCTTACAGATTACTTCTTACATTTTTAGTTTAGAATTGGTGCCCTTCTATCTGTTTTGAAGTCGGTTTTTTTTTGCAAGAATTATAGAACAAATTTTTCATACAAAAGTTGTTCTAAAATACATTTCAAATAAGTTTTATTTTTTATAAATACTGCGAATAAAATCTAATTTTACATTATTTATTTTTATTCACGCATGATTCCTTTTGAAAATTTATTTAAATAATTTATTTAAAAAATATATATTTTTTGAAAATAAATATTTTATACACATAAAATATTTATTTAAATAAATTTTCAAAAGGAATCATGCGTGAATAAAAATAAATAATGTATAAAACCGATTCCAAATATAATTTTTTGTATCTAATTTTACTGTTTTATGTATCAAAATGTAATAATATTTGATGAATTAAAACAATTCTCATATCGAAGGCTTAAAAATATGCTAATAAATAGTTGTGTCTTTTATTATAAGGTATGTTTATATAAAGGGGCCTATGGCGCATATGTAATTATATAGTCTTTTTTTATCTTATTATATTTATTTAATTTAATTGATTTAATTATATTTATTTAATTTCATTATAATATGATTGAACATACAATAATAATAAATAAACAAAATATAATATGGTCATATTATATTTAACAATGTTATTTTTAAATTATACAATAATATAGTTCTAACATAACAATATTATTATGATATGAATAATAGAATGGTTTGACTACAACCATATAATTCAATCGTAATATGTAGCTCTTAGATTATGGTTACCTCAACAATGTTTTTTCTTTGCTAAAGCTAAAGAGTAAGAGTAATCCATTCTTGCTCTTCAGTATAAATATATTCACTTTATGCCGCATTGTACGATTTTATTTGAAAGAGAGTGTAAAATGAAAATGTGGTTGTGATCCCTACTAATGCGTGCTTAAATGTTCACATGATAAAATTGGTGATCATGCAGGGCGTTTAATCTCTTTCTTTAGTTCTTTCATAATAGATGAGTTTCGATACGGGTGGGTAACTAACCCGTCGCCTCAACCCTCTTTTTTTATTGATCTTATCGATGAACGCGATGTTAACCGGTGTTAAAGGTAGCTACTCCAAGTGTAATCACAGGGAGTTCATTGTCCGCTTTTAAAATAAAATAGAGGCCAAAATAGGTCTGGGCTTTTCCAAGTTAAAACCAACCGTTCCTCTACCACGCACAGAGGGGTATTTAGCCAATTTTGCCGGACATCAGGCCAAAAATTAAATTCAAGAAATGTAAAAACTTAAGTACCCAGCTTGACAGACAATATTCTGCATTTTTAAGGCTTTTGCTTAAGTTTTGTCGTTTTGGGACAGCAACACTTTTGCTGCATTTATAATACAGCTAGAGAGCTAAAATTTAGAATACAAATAGGTCTCAGAGAGAGAGAGAGAAACCAGGAAAATGTGAAAGGGGTATAATTATTACAATTAATTAATATTGGTCATAAGCCACCAGTTGTTCTCGAAATAACTTAGTTAAATAGTGTCATTGTAGTTATCTAAATAAGGGATAATTACGTTAAATAGGGGTACCGGGCCGCACGTTCTAACCAAAAAGCTTTACACAATGCAAAATTTTCCACTTTGTATAGGTAAACGATAATAATTTTCCCCTTTTTATCTTTTAATCTAGCACAATAATAAAAGAAATACTTTCACAAATTTGTATTTTTAAACCTATTTAGATTACCAAGGAATACGATGATAAATATTTAATTTGTGTGGGAGCTACCACGCCTACTTGAAATAGCAATTTATACCATATTATGTCCTAACATCTATCTATCTGGAAAAATCATTCCAGTACTGTGTGCTGCTATCGCATTACGACAAACAAATAAACATACAAACAAACTAACATATTTTCTGCTTTATATACATATATATGTAACGTAAATGCTGCTGACATACCGATTATGAGCGATTTTTTATTTTTTTCCCGGTACTCCAATTACAAACTGAAAAACTAATTCTTTGATCACAGCAACACTTCGGGGGGTCTGGGAACACTTACATTTGATTTCCTACTAAAGTTTAAGCCAATTAAAAATACAGTTTATTGATAAACTATGTTTCAAGAAAATTAAAAAAAAAAAATATTATTTTTTTTTACTCGACTTACATTTTCGATACAACTTCGGCAGACTATGCGACAACGCCTATGCAATTCTCCTGACAATTTTACTCCAATTAAAAACAAAATCATCAACCTAACCTTAGGTCCTTTTTTCTGTCCAATTAAACTTGTTACATTAAAAAGCTCTTAATTTCTGACCTCAACGCAAACCAACTGAAAAATAGTAAAAAATCAAAATTTCTTTAAATTTTAATTATATTAAAATATTAATCAAATATCTATACTTTACTTTCTATTGGCTTTTTAAAGTCTTTAAAGAATTTCAAAATTTCCTTATAGAAAAATATTTATAAAAATACTTTTTATACCATTTATTTATTATTACCATTCAAGTAATAGAACATTTACACAAATTTCCACAAATAGACATAATTTTATTCATTTCTTTTGCCAGCCTTTGAATGAAAGAAAATTTGTTTCAAGTTCTTTTTTATTTATTTCTCTCTTTATTATTTGCTCCTTGTTGTGTTTTTTTTTCCTGTTTTGTTTTACTATTTTCTTGTTCATTGAAAAAAGTTTTCTCTGTACGAGTATTTATACTTTTTTTTTTTGAACTTTTGTTTTTAATTGGTTTTTTCCATTTCTATTTCCGCTTAATTTAAATGAGTTCATTTGCCTCTTCATATATGTATATATGGGGGGAAAACGGTATTGCAGAAGCTTGAAACTACTGTAACTACAACATACTAACTACTGACTTATACTAATAATAACTAAATACATAAAAACATACTTATACACGTACTTATACACACACAGACACACACATTTATACACATTGGCAAAAAGGGAAACAAATTTTGCAGCCTAAACTATATCCACACCGCACTCACACCAACAGCTGAATAAGCAAACATTTACAAACACTCTCAATCATAGTTAAACTTTCCCACATACTGATACATATACATGTGTACATATATGTACATACACATACATATAAAACAAGTTTTTTTTATAAACACACATGTCTTAACGAGTATGCAAATTTTAAATGTAAAAACTGAAAAATCCGTTACGGTAGAATGATAAAGAGTTGAAAAAGAATTGCAAAAAAAAACCCATAGTCAACATACAAATCATCAGTATATTTGTATTTTAAATAGTTTGTTGAAATACGACTATGAGTACGAATTCTCGATTATAAAAAGCGAAAGAACTATTTTACACCATTTCCTTGCAAGTATGTATGTATATATTTGTCTATAAACATCATTTATCTGGGTTGGCTTCAAGTCTTTCGATATGGCAACACTGCACAACGTATGACACAAAAAATCCAACATCGAATTTCGACAGATGCGATATAGATTTACTTCACTTCGTGGCTGCGTAACCTTAGCCTGATTATGGTCTTACGACAGAGTGTAAACTTTAGCGCCCTTATTCAAGCATAGCGACACAACACTCAAAATATTATGTACGTTAAATCAACTGAAAATTCAAATTAAAACAAATGAAAATTCTATTAAAAACCGCTCTACTCATTATTCATTTAAATCTAATGAAAAATTTCTTTATTTTTAAATGTTCAAATATCAACCGCTCAAAACCAATAAAAATAACTGATTTTTCTTTTATTTTGACTGTCAAAAAATTTAACAACATATTCCGTCAGAATAACTGTTTTTTCCGTTGTTTTGGGTTTTTTAACTGTAAAAAAATTAAGCCACAAATTCGGTAAAAAATAACCGATTTTACAGTTGTTTGTGTTTTTTTAACTGTAAAAATTTTAACTACAAATTCCATAAAAATAACTGATTTTTCCTTTGTTTTTACTATTTTTACAATAGCCATATTTCCCGAAAAATAATTACAATACAGATTTTTTATCTTAAAAATATTTATTTTATTTTAAAACATTAAAGTTTTAAATTCATTTACTCATAATATACATTTCAACTTCATAATGAATGGATTTTCTAACGACCTCTGACGTTTCCGAAGCCCACCTAGAAAAAGAAATTACAAACAATGTAATAAATACTTTAAAAATAATCAAAATGTAAAGTTCTTACCCTTCTTTTGATCCTATATCAGTAGGAAGCAGAGCAGCAAATCGACTTGACAGAATTTTTGCGTAACTTTGTGAGTTATTCGGAAAAATTAAGAAAATAAAAATTAGAAATACAAGACAATTTAAAAATATTATAACTATTGTGTTGTTATAAAATAAACCTCATAACGTAGTGCAACGGTGATTATACGGGCTTTAACCGTAAGTCTGAATTATGACTCGTTTCTACGAGAATGAACTCAACCTATGTAGCTGCTACCAGAATTGTAAAATGATCTTTCAAAATGGTCTTTGCAAGAAAATTAACATAAAATGAAGGCCTACTTTATGTTAAAATAGTTCGTATTGTTTCAGTTTTTTATTTTTTAATTAATTATTTAATGAAGTTTCAAAAGAATGCTTTGTTTCTTCGTCCAATGCATATGTACATTTCGGGTGATATAAGCGATTCATATTTAGTAAAGTTTCACAGAAAGCAAATATATACTAAAAAAGGAATTTAGTTGTAGGAAAAATTAGGTACAAAATTACTAAGATCGCCAAAAGAAAAATTTAAATCCTTAATTAAGAGCGAAGCCTTCGAGTTAAAGATATACATAATATGTAACGAAGTAGCAGAGTTTTCACCTTTTTAATAGATTAAAATCTGTTGACCAAACACTTACTTTTTCTTAGAGTCGAGAACGGTCTTACTTATAGCAACTGCAAGGAGCCTTATCCATGATGTTTTAAAAATGTTGGATGTTGGCCTACAAGATGTCAATTTTACGAACTCAGGAACACTTCATTATGCAAGATGGATGGCAAAAGCAATCTTTATACATACATACTCAAAAATACCCTCTTCACTAAACGGCTGAATATCCCTCAACGAGAATTAAAAGTATGTACATACATACATACATAAGTATGTACATACATACATATGTATATACATATGTATGTATGTATGTTCAAATGTATGTATATTTTCTTTTTTTGGCACAAGATAAAACTAAGTAAATGGGCCTAACTGTATTTCATACATATGTATGTAACTTATTAAAATGACAATTATTCTTTTATGACTTACCATATAAATCGGGACTACATTCGGAAACCCCTATAGTTTTAGGTATATAATTTTTATAAAAAACTTTTGAAACAATTGTTATTTCTAATTATTTTATAAAAAAAAATCAAATAAAAAATTATTTTTTGGTAGTAAAATAAAAGGCATACGTTGTTATGCATATTTTTTTATTTTCTATTGAGTCTTTTTACGGTTTTCGGTTTTTTGATAGAAAACAAATATAAAATTATATTTTTACAAATAAAAAAAATAACTAAAAATAATGACTGTAACGGAAAATCGGTATTTATAATCAGTTTACTTTTTAATGAATATTATATTCAGTCAATAATTTATTTGCTTTTCATTTTAAGTGTTTATTCATTTAAAAATAACAATACGGATTACTTTTTAAATAAACTACAATCAGTTACTGTAAAAATATTCTGAGTGAACAAAGAGCATCAACGTTAGAACGTGGCTTTTCGGATCACGTTACACCACTTGTTTATGAGTTGAATCATTGAAACTTCAACCCTCCGTTAGAGGCATTTGTTAAAGTGCAACAGGACACCAGAATTAAATTCGAAATCCCGGTAATTTACGTCCCCGTTACTCCCCAAAAGCCTTCACCAATAAGCGGCAATAAAATCCTCAAATTTCTGAGACGGTTCCTGTGATCCCAGTCTTATAGACATTTGTCAGACCGCCAAAATTCTTATTTTCAGTTTCAGGTACCCTTATGTATCGGATATAGGCAGATGTCATATAGATTTACGTTATATCCACAACCTTTCGGTGATCTTACCGATGTGTGAATACAATATGTCAACTAATCCATGTGTTTGTTGCAAATAGCAATTCAACAAATAGCAATTTGTGAAAATAGTTAGCAGGAACATGCTCAAAGTTCTTGCTTAGGATGTGGAGAGTGTCGAAACTGCCGTTACTTGATTGGTGTATCCTTTCAAATTTAACATTTAATTTTACACCGGACTAAAATCAGCTCTAACTACAATTTAAATCTAAACCATAGCCACGTTAATCCCGGTCACAGGGACATAGAGTTATGCCTGTGGGGCTGAAGGTTTCCGTGGTATCAGTCGTTTCAAAACTGGCCAGATTTTGAAGGTTCTTATCTTGCACTTTCAAGTCCCGTGCAAGTCTCGGAGGACTAGCGTCCCCTTATACCATGGAAGCATTATCGTCTAGGTGTTAGAAGTCGCTAGGATAATATGCCTCCAAGGGATCGAATTTGGACCACTTGAAACGTTTTATAATTATTGAAAAATTCTTAATTCGAGTGCTAATAGTGTTTTCTTAAATGACATAAAAAAATCGTCTTCACTAAAAAATGGACTGGATCTATCACTTTTGCTACTCTACTCTGTACGCCAATCCTGGACATCGTTCTCCCCAGAATGAAATAAAAGCTAACGCAAACCAACAACACTATGCGTGAACTAATAATCCTATAACACCATATCAATTCTATTAGGATTCAAAAACATTCAAAAACTGGCGATTGACACGCGGTGATGTTTTCCTCCAAGGCCTGAATCGAAACGGGTTTGTCCACATAAACTTTAGACTTTACAATTTAATCGAAAATTTTTTTTTAAATTTTTCCAAAATTTTTTGTAAAAATTTTATCCAAAATTTTTTGTCAAAATGTTTTCGAAAATTTTTTGAAAATTTTTTATAAAAATTTAATCGAATTTTTTTTTTTAAATTTTATCCAAAATTTTTTGTAAACATTTTATCCAAAATTATTTGTAAAAAAATTTTATCGCAAATTTTTTGTAAAAATTTTGTGGAAAATTTTTTGTAAAAATTTTGTGGAAAATTTTTTGTAAAAATTTTATTGAAAATTTGTTGTAAAAATGGTGAAAATTTTTGTAAAATTTTATTGAAAATTTTTTGTAAAAATTTTATTGAAAATTTTTTGTAAAAATTTTATTAAAAATTTTTTGTAAAAAATTTACTAAAAATTTTTTGTAGAAGCTAGGACCGTCCTGTAATCTATTATGCGTTGGAATGGTCAGACTAAAGCATATTAACCCCCGAATATGCTTATTGGCTGCTCCTGGTTCCCTGTAGATCTATAGGTTACCTCTATGTTTATTGCTTTCTATTAAAACAAATCAAAATAGAAAACCCCTACCAACATAAAAAAACAAAAATCGCCCCTCGCAAGGGGTTATTGCTGCTCCGAGATCTGTATGCAATCCTTGCGATCTACTTGTCGCGGTCTAATATTTATTTAAAAAAAAAAAGCAAAAGAGAGTCATTACAACCGAAAAAAAAATATAAACAACATCAAAAATGTGGTTGGGCGTGGCTTTTTGCCTACAGCCTTGAATAGAATGGTCTGATATTACTAGATTCCATTACCGAAATTTTCGAAACTCTGCCTGGCAGATCGGTGGGTTTAAATTTTCTGTATCTGTTCTGATGCCTTGGCGAAGTTGATTTCAACCCGAACACAGACGGATGGACATACGGACATTGCTTAATCAAATTACAAACTTATATATACCCTTTTCCATCTGTGGTGAAGAGTATAAAAAGAAATAAAATATGATCATTCCACAATTTGATCATGATCAGCCAAAACTTATTGAAAAGACTCTTATAAACAAATTTAAGAGTTTGACTTACTGTAGATCGGATAAGCTAAAAACACATCACCATTTATTTATTATTTTATTTTTGGATCAGCAAAATTTGTAACCAAATCTGACTCGCTTTATAGGCAATTTACTCCGACATCTAACAGATGTCCGACAATGCTGTTGTTTTATATTGCCAGATGAAAAAGGTTCTGGTGTATAATAATGATAAAACTACAACTACAAAATCATTTGTAGTTACAGAAATACAATGTTTATATCTGTTACGATTGTATAAATGTATTTGTAAGTTAACGAGTGTAAGTCAACTTTTTTTCAATGCAATTGCCAAAGTTTTTCTCTTTTTTACTATTGTAGTTGTTGTATAAATATTTGTTGCTAGAAGTATTTATATCAGTGTAAGTAAGCATGTATGTGTAAGTTGTTGATATGTATGTCATTGTTGTTTTTATTATTTCTTATCAGTTTGACTGGTTGATGAAATAAAACTGAGTATTTCCATTTGTTAGTTGGTATACTTTTCATATACAAATATGTGACCACGCACAGAGAAAGGGTCCTATGGGTGAAAAAGTAAATTTTATCGGAGAGCTGTTTAAAGATTCTTCTTTTTTCAACGCTTTTTACGGGTGTATATGCTGTTAACATAGTTGTTATGATTCCGAAATTACAGGACAGAAAAAAATTGTTTTTCATCAATTAAAAGTTTTAATTAGTTTTAAATTAAAGTTCAATTAATTTTTTAATTGATTCAAATATATGTTTGTTAAAAACAGATAAAACACTAAATTTCTAATTAAACAAGTAATTGAATCAATTAGTTATTTAATTAAATTCTAATCTGAAACCAATTAAAACCTTTAATTGGTGAAAATATTTCATTCTGTGCGATTACGACCGATTTTTAAATTTAACATTGAAAAACTAACAACACAGGAACACTTCGAGGGTATGGTCCTACTTTCATACAATTTATCAATAAATTTTATTCTAATTAACAAAAAAAAATTGGTTAACCCTCTAAAACTGTTCAATGAAAGTTTTCAAAATTTTCAAAATATTTTAAAAATTTTATGATTTTTTTCTATACTTGACTTACATGCAGAAAAACGCCACGAAGGGTGCTAGTCTATACTTAAATTTCACTCAGAGGTAAGAACACCGTCAGGTAAGGGCCAACGCGGCCAAGTACTGACTTAAATCTTGATTACATTTGTCCCTTTATCTGTGCGCGGTCACATACAGGGTCTATGTTGCTAAAAACTGTTGTTACTTTTCTGTGCAGAAGTTTTGTGCAAATCTGTTCGTCTGTCTGTCTGTCTGTCTGTCTGTCTGTCTGTCTATCTCTCTGACTGTATGCACAACTGTCTATTTATCTATCTGTTTGTCGTGTCGTGTCTGTCAGCCTTGTGGATGATGTTGATGGGTATTTTGGGTAATTGACCTTATATAAGAAAATCAATACTGGCAGAGCAACAATTCTCTTTAAATTGCATTTCTTTTAGTTTTGTGGTTAATTTAATTTTTTTATCATTTAGTCTTGTCTTTCTTTTACTGCATACTTCTTTTTTGTGTTTGTGTTTTTGTTTTTGTTTGTTTGTGTTTTAATATGCTTAAGTAAATAGTTAATGAACATCATTAAATAGGAATTTTATAAAAATCAACTGTGGTAAATATATAGTTAATTATGCAAATATGGTCGGCAGTGGTTATAAATCAAAGTAAATGAGAAAAAAAAATTAAAGATATTTAAAATTGAAATAAATTATTCATGTCTATGTTGTATGTTTACTGTGTATGCAAAGAAGCAAAATTTATTTTTTTGTTTTCTTAAACGAGGAGATAAAGGTGATCATAAGTACACTGGTCTGCAAAAAAATTGCTCCTTGAACATAAATACTATGTGGAATATAGTGATCTCAGCTTGTTAAACTCAAATCCGCAAATTTTTTTTTTATGGGCATGGCTAATATTTTCCCCTAAACAAGGCGACCACGCTAACTTATTTTGTTCGATTTTAATAATTGAAACACCAAATGATGCGGATAAAATTATGGTTAAGTCGTAATTTTTGTTTTCGTTTTCAACTGTTTCGGAGTTATTCAGAAATTGGTGGCTAAAAAAAAAATTACTATTTTTTTTTTATTTTCAAAAACTCGTAAAAAACTTAAATCGGCAAATATTTTACATTTTTGTCCTTGTGGAAAATGTTGATCAACATCTATTATTTCACAACGAAAATTTGACATTTAAAATGTGGTGTCTATCTTACGATTTGGAAGCATTTTAAGATTTTATTGCTTTTAAATAAACCACATTGTTTTACAAAATTTTCCAAAAAAAAAATTTTACAAAAAAATTCCACTTGAAATAATGATCATTTGCTTTATTGCATAGTTTTGATAAAATGTTGCTAGAAACATTTCATGTTTTTCCACAGTAAAAACAGAGTACTACTTCTGCAACATTTTTTTCATGACTTTCACAGTGCAACACGGAAAAAAATAACCATATACGGACACCACTACGTGATAAAAGACCAAAAAAAAGACCCCTGTCTCCCAGTTTTGCCCAAAGTCCTCCAGGTTTTTTTTATGGGCCCTCAAAGATGTGGGGCCTCGATGTCATTTTTGCAAAAAATTATCATTTCCTCAAGCTCATATTTTGCAAACCGTTTGAAATTTTGATATACTCTCTGAGGAATGATTCTTAACACAGTTTAGGTAGGGCTTAGGTAGCCGCAAAAGTGAAAAATTTCCCGAAAATTTTTTAGCTATATAAGCGCTACCTAAACAGTGTTAAGAATCATTCCTAGGAAGTTCATATGTTCTAGAAAGTTGTTTACTGAGATCTTAGGTTCATTTTTGTAGTTGATTGTTTTATTTAAATTTTGAACGGTTTGCTACCTATGGACCTGAACAAGGGAAATAAGGTTTTAAAGTTTTTTGCGATTTTGACCTTTTTGTTCTTCATGACAAGAGCTACAACTTTGCCTCAGAGATTATATCAAAATTTCAAACGGTTTGCAAAATATGAGCTTGAGGAAATGATCATTTTTTGCAAAAATAACATCGAGGCCCCACATCTTTGAGGGCCCATAAAAAAAACCTGGAGGACTTTGGGCAAAACTGGGAGACAGGGGTCTTTTTTTTTGGTCTTTTATGACGTAGTGGTGTCCGTATATGGTTATTTTGCCATGACTTAAAAAATTACACAGTGTGTTTTTCATACAAATTTTTTATGTATGTAGTTTGACAGTATTCCGCATGAAAAACTGACAAGAGTAGCAGGCTTTATTCGGAAAGCTAGGTAAACTAGGAAAAAAATAAGCCATAAATGATGAAAATCGATGCACAAATGTTGCAAATTTTAAATCGAATTTTATTCACAATTAAGTGCAGTTACCTACTTTGACAAACATTATGTATTATTTAAATAAGAATATCTCAAAAACTAGACGTGATTGAATCAATCTGTAAACGGATTTGGATTTTGCACATAAAAGTCTATTTAAACCACATAACAAGTTTCAAGCTCACGACTTTTTTTTTGCCGTCCATTGTTATCACAATAACTAAATATCGAATATTTTAATATTTTTATTTTATTTAAATAAGAATATCTCGAAAACTAGACTAGATGACATAACAAAGTTCTTGGTTCCGACTTTGCTTTTTATAACGACCATAAGAATAAGAATATCTCGAAAACTAGACTAGATGACATAACAAAGTTCTTGATTCCGACTTTGCTTTTATAACTTTTATAACGACCATAAGAATAAGAATATCTTGAAAACTAGACTAGATCACATAACAAAGTTCTTGTAATTTTATTACAAGAATTTATAATTTTAATATCTCGAAAACTACACGTGATAGAAAAAATTTGTGAACAGATTTGGATTCAGCACATAAAAGTCCATGAAAGCTCTCGATTTGTGTATTTTTTGCCGACCAGTGTAATCATATTGATATTTCGTTGGCCATACATTTTTATTGGCATAAAATTTTCATTGGCATTGAATTTTTATTGGCATTGAATTTTTATTGGCATTGAATATTCATTGGCATTATTTAAAATAATAAATAATTACAATGAAAACACAATTTAACTACCATTTAATGTTACTAAATTATTTCAAATTTAAATTGTTTTTACACAGTGGGGCAGACTCAAAATATTTTGTAAATTACTCAGCTATTTGTAAATTGTTAGGCCGATTGCTCCAGTATCTGAGCTTAAGTTTTGAAGCTGAGTACCATACATTTTTCAGAGGTCTCGCTATGTGGTCTCAAAGTTGGGTACCTCACACATGCAAATTCTTTAAAAGCTTGCCAATTCTTAAATTTTTCTCTGATTTTTAAAAATTATCCATGGTCTTAAAGGTCTAGTTAATATCTACAAAATGGTGCTTTAATCTGTTACTGATTTATGTAATGTTATGCTACTGTTTTGTTAACATAAACTGATAAATATGTGAATACTTATATTTAGAAGCATATAGTTTGGCACCTTAGAAAGATTTTGAGCTGAAGCTTGTTTTGTTTGATAGCAGACTACCTCATATAATATTAGGATATAGTAGAAAATTTTAAAAATCGTTGCTGTTATCTGTAAATTTCGAAAATTTAGTAAAAATGGTCCAATTTAGGAAAATAAAAATATTAATTATGCAACAAAATTGTTATTAGTTGAACGATGCAAATTAAATTTTTGAGGATATATAATTAGTAAGCGAAAATTAAATCGCAAAAAAATATGCAACATTTAGGTAAAGGAAATCCCACAACTCTCAAAATAAAAACTAAAAATTCCAAAATTTAAATTTGTAGTAATGGGTGATTTTTTTGAGGTTAGGATTTTCATGCATTAGTATTTGACAGATCACGTGAGATTTCAGACATGGTGCCAAAGAGAAAGATGCTCAGTATGCTTTGACATTTCATCATGAATAGACTTACTAACGAGCAACGCTTGCAAATCATTGAATTTTATTACCAAAATCAGTGTTCGGTTCGAAATGTTCAAATGTGACAAATTTTGTTCAGCGATGAGGCTCATTTCTGGTTGAATGGCTACGTAAATAAGCAAAATTGCCGCATTTGGAGTGAAGAGCAACCAGCAGCCGTTCAAGAACTGCCCATGCATCCCGAAAAATGCACTGTTTGGTGTGGTTTGTACGCTGGTGGAATCATTGGACCGTATTTTTTCAAAGATGCTGTTGGACGCAACGTTACGGTGAATGGCGATCGCTATTGTTCGATGCTAACAAACTTTTTGTTGCCAAAAATGGAACAACTGAACTTGGTTGACATGTGGTTTCAACAAGATGGCGCTACATGCCACACAGCTCGCGATTCTATGGCCATTTTGAGGGAAAACTTCGGAGAACAATTCATCTCAAGAAATGGACCGGTAAGTTGGCCACCAAGATCATGCGATTTGACGCCTTTAGACTATTTTTTGTGGGGCTACGTCAAGTCTAAAGTCTACAGAAATAAGCCAGCAACTATTCCAGCTTTGGAAGACAACATTTCCGAAGAAATTCGGGCTATTCCGGCCGAAATGCTCGAAAAAGTTGCCCAAAATTGGACTTTCCGAATGGACCACCTAAGACGCAGCCGCGGTCAACATTTAAATGAAATTATCTTCAAAAAGTAAATGTCATGGACCAATCTAACGTTTCAAATAAAGAACCGATGAGATTTTGCAAATTTTATGCGTTTTTTTAAAAAAAAAAAGTTCTCAAGCTCTTAAAAAATCACTCGTTATTTTGCTCATAAAGTCCACATAGCAATAGGCCTTCTAGGGCTTACGAAATACTTTCAGCAATAATTGGGAGTATATGTAGCTATAGTACAGCGTTCTTCTTTTTCCGATACCAGCTGTGGAATTTTAAAACATATAGGCCAAAGAAAAAATTTCGGTGTAAAATAGGTAAACTTGAAGGACGTCCATTTTCTACAAAGGTGATAATTTTACACGAAATTTGATTTAAATATAGTTAGCTAACACAAAAATTATAAAATTTTTATATATTCATTAAAAATTTTTTTCTATTTAAAAAAATATTTGATGGTAAAAATACGTTATCTGCAGAAAAAAAACTTATTTTTTTTTTATTAAAAAAAGTTTTGGTAAAAAAATTTACAAAAGTTACTTTTTAAGAAAAAAAATTATTTCTGTTAAAAAAAATCCTACCTTTTGATGAAGAAAGACTACTTTTGATGAAGAAAGACTACTTTTTAGTGACAAAAGTAACTTTTTGCTGAAAAAAATGCTTTAGTAAAAACCAGTCTTTTTCGTAAAAAATATATTTTTGGTGATAAGAATTTAATGAAAAAGTAACTGATTTGTGGTATAGTTGTATTTTTTTTTTGGGTTAAAAAAATAATATTTTGGTGAAAAAGTATTTTTTTGCCGTAAAAAGTTCTTTTTCAGGTACAAGAGTGAAAAAATCCCATTTATGGTTAATAAACTGACGTGTTGATGAAGAAGTTAATTTTTGTGAAAAAGATACTTATTTGAGAGAAAAATTTAGTTTTTGTAAAAAATATTATCTTTTGGTGAAAAAAAAACACTTCTTGAAAGCAAAAAAATTGTTTTAGTTAAAAAACGTAAATTTTTCGCAAAGTAGATATTTTTTTTTTTTAAATTTTTGATGAAAGAGTAGTGTTTTTAGTATAAAGTGATGTTCTGATGAAAAGAATAATATTTTGGTGAAAAAGAAGCTTTTTCGGGTAAAAAGTAGCTTTTTGCTGAAAAAAAACCTCCAAGAAAAAAGGTTTTTGGTTAAGAAACGGCATTATTAGAAAAAAAAGTACGTGTTGGTGAAAAAAAAAACTTGTTGGTGGAAAAACGTGTTGATATAAATTATTTTTTTGTGAAAGTGATTTTTTTGTAATAAAAGGTACTTTTTTTGAGAAAAAAAAGTACGTGTTGGTAAAAAAGGAAACTTGTTGGTGGCAAAACGTGTTGATGAAAAAATTATTTTTTGTGAAAGCGACTTTTTGTAATAAAAGGTACTTTTTTTGAGAAAAAAGTACGTGTTGGTGAAAAATGAAACTTGGTGGAAAAACGTGTTGGTAAAAAAATATTTTTATGAAAGTGACGTTTTTGTAATAAAATGTACTTTTTTGAAGAATTTTTTGTAGAAAACCTTTTGGTAAAAAACGTATTTTTTTAAGAAAAAAGCGACTTTTTGCTGGAAAACCAATCCGTGAAAAAACAATTTGTTTAAGAGACGGACTTATTCCCGAAAAAACGTATGTATACGTTGGTGGAAAAAAAGCACATGTGGGTGAAAAGCGGACTTGTTGGTCAAAAAGAGTACTTGCTGGTAAAAGACGGACTTGTTGGTGAAAGACGGACTTGTTGGTGAAAAAAATACTTTTATTTAAATAAATACTTTTTGTAAAAAAGATACGTTTTCTGAAAGTTACTTTTTGTAAAAAAAAGGTTTTTTGTGGAAAAGTAAATTTTTGTAAAAAAAAAATTTTTTTAAATTTATTATTTGTTGTAAATATTATTTTTATTAATAAAAATCGAATATTGTTTATTTTTATTTAGAAACCTTAACTACTTATATAAAAGTCTCGTTTCAAATGACTTTTCTTCGATCAATTATTTTTACAATAAACCATCCCCACTCCTTCCTTTAAAATTCTATTCCTTCGAAAAATACATTAATTTTGCCAATAGAAAATTTTCAAACCAAAACCAGCAATCAGGTTAAATTCAACTTATTACACATTACAAATTTTGCAACTACATGCAAGTGTTACATTTATTTAACTTTGTAAAAATGAAAACTACTTTAGACACTTACATAAAAACATACACATACACAAAAATACCCACACACTATACCACCCATATAAGCATGACCAAAGATCTTATAAGGACCTTTTGAGATGCCACGTAAAATTTTGTAGAAAATGCGATTTTATGCAATGACAAATACTATCGTATTAGGAAAAGTATAGAACACATACTCTAGCATACAAACACACTCATACACATACACACGCATTACTACAACTCATTTATAAACGAAAGTAGAAAAAATTAAAATCTAATGGCGGAAATGTGACATTCAACATTGAGCAACGGAAACTTAAATTAAAAATCACGTACTTCTACACACACGAATTGACATGAAGTGAACGTAACCAAACGTATGAATGGCCATCCATTAAGGGGCACAAATGCAATATAATTGCAGTCTTAACGTCAAAGCGTTACAGAATTCTTTGAAAATGGAACAGAAAATGCAATGGATGAACAATTTTTTTAAATGTGATTTTTTAAAGTATTCACGAAATTTATATGAGTGAAATTTTATAGAATGAAGTCATCGAATATAAATTTTGTATCCTTGCTTATAGTTCGCAAGTAATTATTTATGTAATAAACTAGCTGTGCCCATACACGTGGTGTGCGACCTGACAATATTTTGTTCGATTTTGCTTTGAAATAAATCCACACCAAATATTAAGACTCTTACGTATTTACTTTATATAAAGGTACCCATCCCTGGGTAAAATTCTAAAATTCTAAAAATTACTAATGTTTTAAACAGCGGTATCTGTTGCGCAATATTGCTTAAAATTGACTGCTTTCAAAAACAAAAGGTGCCTTAAAGTATGCAGTACCTTTAAATCGGTAAAAAAAACGGCGTACTTTCTCCACTTTCTCTTGGAAATAAGATATTTATGCAGAAAAGAAGTATCCTATATTGGAATCAGAATACTAAGGTACCTCCACACAAAATTTTGTTGAAATCCATCCAGTAGTTTTAACGTGATGCGAACACAAATAAAGAAAGAAAGAAAGACAGACAGACAGGAAATAAGTTACTATTTTATTATATGTATAGATAAATTTTTAAAATTACATTATGAAAATCCAGGGGGTGCTTTTTGACTAGATTTCCCATACAAACCAAAATCTACTTCGTCACTAGATTTTGACGAAATCTACTCAAAATCTAGTATGGTTTTGCACTAACTGTACTAAAAAATACTAACCGCACAAGAAAAAAATACATTTGAATTCAAACAAAAACAAAATAAATAAATAAATCAGTCAAGTGCGAGCAATACTCACACAGGTAGGGTTCCTTACCATGTTCAATATATAGTTTTAAGATTATCAAATTTAAAATTGTTTAAGTTTTATATTTGACGCCCTTTAATTTTTTTTTAATTTTATTTGTATCACTTCCGCTCGAGCGCTTCACCCTTTCAATTTTATCTTTTAGAAAAAAAAAAATGCTAAGGAACTTTAAATTGTGAATAAATTTTTTAAAAAATAATTTATATGTTTATCGATAAAAATTCTGTAAAAATGTTAAAGTTATTTTTTATTATCTGTAATAAATGGCAAACAAAAATTCTTACCCGAATAATTATCGATAACCAACCATCGATAATTTTTTATAAATTAACTATCGATAAGCAACCATCTAAAATTTTCAATAAATTAATAGTTATTGATAAATTTATTTATACAAATTATCAATAAAATTTCTAAAATTATTTTACATTTTCTGTAAAAAATTATTAACAAAAATACCTTTCCGAATAATTATCGATAACCAACAATCGATAATTTTTTATAAATTAATTATCGATAACCAATCGTCGATAAATTTTGATAAACTACTTGTTATTGATAAATTTATTTATACAAGTAAAAATTATCAATAAAATTTCTAGAAAAAAATTAATTTATTAATTTATTTAATATTCCGTAAACAACTTATTGTTTTCGTTATATATTCTACAAAAAATTATAGCTTTTAATATATTTTTTATTAAATTTATAGGTAACGACAAATTTTCTATGCAAATTTTAAATTATGATAATTTTTTTAAAAAATAAATCGTTATCGATAAATTTTTGTAAATTAATATTTTCTTTAAACAAGTAATAGTTATCGATAAATTTTCAAAAAAAAAATTATAATAAGGATTATTTTTCTTAGGCCTTATTTAAGATTTAAAAATTTAAAGGAGGTCAGTTTATATTTAACTATAAACTGTATATATGTAATTTATAGTTATGGAAAAATTCTGTGAAACAATTTATAGTTTACGATACATTTTCTATAATTTCTATATTCTTCAATATATTTTTTATAAACATTTATAGTTAATGAAAAACTTTCTTTGAAAATTTTAAGTTATGATAAATTAAAAAAAAAACGACTGGTTATCGATAAGTTTTTTTAAAATAATAGTTATCGATAAATTTTAGTAAATTAATAGTTATCGATAAATATCTCTATACAATTAAAAGTTGTTTATAGGTTTTCTTTAAAAACTTATAGCTATCAATAAAATTTACGTTAACAACTTAAAGTTATCGATAAATTCACTAAACAATTTACGAAAAATTGTCTACGAAATTTTGTGGTTTTCAATAAATTGCTATAAAAATTTATATTTTTTAACAAAATTTCTATGAAACTACCGGGTAGATTGATACAAAGAGTACTGATGACGGACGTAGCTGTCTAGAAAATGCATTCTGCTTTGCTGGTATCTAATTTTTCTTTATCTCTTTATAATTAAGAACTTAAGCCTAAATAATTAATTTATTAATTCAAAAATAGTTCAAATAAAATTCATATAATTTTAAGTAATAATAATTTGTTTTAAAGAACGATTGGTGATCGGTAAAATTTTGTAAATTACTAGTTACCGATAAATATCTGTATACAATTACTTTATACAAATTAATTTAATTTATAATCAATTTTTTTTAAAGAATTGGTTATCAATAAATTTTTGTAAATTATAACTTTCTTTAAACAACTAATAGTTATCGATAAACTTTCAAAATATAGCTATCTATAAATTGTATGTAAACGACTTATAGTTATCGATAAATTCTGTGAAACATTTTATAGTTTCTAGAAAAATTTTTAGTTTGCAATATATTTTCTATAAAAATTTTTAGTAAATGACAAAATTTTTATGAAATTTTTAATTTGTGATAATTTTAAAAACGGATTGGGTATTAAAAAGTTCTTATAAATTAATAGTTATCGATAAGTTACATACAATGAAATTTATAGTCAAGCTTAAGTTTGTTTTTATTCTTTCTAAGGGAATAAAGAGAATACATAAATAGTTCGACTAAAAATAATTTCCAAGTTATCGATAAATGTTTGTAAATTAATAATTATTGATAAATTTCTTTATACAATTATATAGTTATCTATGAAAAATATATTTTCTATGGAAATTTTTATTAATTGATAAAATTTCTATACAAGTTTTAAGTAATGATAAATTTTATTTAAAATCGATTGGTTATCGATAAACTTTTGTAAATTGAGAGTTATCGATAAATTTCCTTATAAAATTAGTACTTATGGATATAAATATTCTATAAAAATATAATATATACATATGTATATATATATTGTATGTAAACAACTTATAGTTATCGATACATTTTCTACAAAAATTTCAGTTTGCAATACATATTCTCTGAAAATTTATATTTATTGACAAACTTTCTATGAAAATTATAAGTTATGATGAAAGGAGAGTGATTTAATTAGAGTTTCTTCCTGATCATCAGTTCAGGGAGAAACTTATACTGCGAGTCTCGGTTCTGCAAGAACACAGGCTTTAATTCCTAAGCTAAAGATTCTTTCAGGCTCTCGACTATCTCAGAGATGCTATACTGAGTAGCCTACTAGGCTTTGCTAAAAGCTATTGGTGGTTCTTGCGAATTCGGGGTACTAAAGTTTTATAGGTGGTCGTCGGGGTATCACAATGGGGATTAACTACCCCTAAGTGAATGAAATCATGTTTTAATAAAATCAAAGATTGACTAAAACTGTTTAACTTCATAAAGTATTATTAGATACTAGTATCAAGTTATTTGGATTTCTTCCGACTGTAAATTAAATACGGTTGTCATGGTACGGTTGGCGCTTGCTATCAAACCACGTGTTGAATGGTACTTGCTAGAGATCTTCTCATCAGGGTGAAGGTACTTGCTAGAGATGTTCTCATCAGGGTTTGAATTGCTTGCTTAAAAATAGCAACAGCAGTAAAATCTTTGCTTTGCTTACATCTTTTTCAGCAAATAAAAAAACTGAATTCCTCAGCATTTATATGACATTTTGTTATAACCGAAGCAAAAGCAAAAAGCAAAAGCAAAAAAAAGAAGAGCAACTCATTTGCTTAAGCTTACTATGTGTCTCTTTGTGCAGCAAAGCAATTTTTTTAAAAACGTTTGCTGTAGCTTAAGCAAAAAGTTAATGTGTGTTTTTTCTTTTCTTGTTGCTGTAAAACAATTTTGGAAATCTTTATTTTGCAGATCTTCAAAATTAGGTTTTTTTTCGATTTACACGTTGCGCCATAATTTTAATCTCTGACTGTCAAAGAAATTTTCTAAAACTTAAGACTAAAGCAGCGAGTAACAGCAAAAAACAGCAATCGTAGTCAGCCACTACTTCACAGTAAAGAGTTAAGCATAAGCAAAAATTAAAATGAAGAACAAATTACTGCTTAAGCAAAAGCAAATGTTTTTAAAGTAATTGCTTTGCTGATTGCTTTGCTGAAGAAAGAGACATATAGCAAGCTTAAGCAAATGAGTTGCTCTTCTTTTAATTGCTTTTGCTTTTTGCTTTTACTGCACACTTTTTCTAAGCAACAGTTAAGCAATTACATATGCATTGAAAATAGTCAAGCATTTTTAATCACTGGTTCTCATAACGAAAGCAATCGCCAACTATACCAAATAAGCGATACACCAGCAATCAAAGAAGAATCAAAACCATGGGTTTCTTTGATTAAATGTTTACCAAAGACGGCTAAGATCGATCAGTCGGCCAACAAGTTCACGGTTGGTGCTTTTTAGGCCCATAAATTACCTTGACAAGGGTAAAACTGCGGCGAATATTTTCCAAAGGCTTAGGACAGAAACATTATTAATTTGAAGCACAAACGACTTCATCTAGCGAAGAAGAAATTGCTTTTCCATAAAGACAATGCAATGGTACACAGTGCTTTGAACTGTTAGGCTATATTGCATTGCAACAAACGCCTAACTTGAGGGCCTCGGGAAATATTATTATTTAAAGGGAAGAAAACAACTAGAAAAATGCTGGATGTATCGAGCCTTAATAAGACTATACGGAGATATACAAGGATTTTTGACAAAAAATTTATTTATTTAAAAAGTCAAGAACTTATCAAACTGCCCTTTTAAAAAAGACTTTTATATTTTTGCAATTAATAATCCAATTACTTATATTTAATTGATATTGACAACTGATTGATAGAAGATAATAAATACAGGTTACTAACAAAACTTAACTTAAATTAATAATTTATTTAACACAAACTTATTTTAAATCAAATTCACAGAAAAGAAAACAAAAGAAAATAAATTGTTAAGACTCCTTGACGACTCACTCACTACCGTTTTTAATAATAAAAAAAAAAAACAAGTTAACTTAAAATATGATATAAGAAATTGTCATATCAATTTACTTTCTTCAACACTATCAAAGATATACTAAAGTGATATTAAACTATTTTAATATAACTGGAATATTATAACAAAATAAGACAACGACACTGACAACTACAAATACAAATACAACTAAAAAATTTCATCACAAGAAACAATACCTGCAACACAAACTCGACGACAAAGTCGATTGCGAATGAAGCAACAAGAAATACACACTGCCATTTAAATGAATATGGCACATATAGAAATGTAGAGTTGGAAAATGGGATGTAGGTGTGCTTGCTTATACGATTTACAAACAAAAAACTAATATTATTTTTAATTGATTTAATTAAATTATAACGTTTTATAGTTTTACTATTTTTTAACGCATTTTTTATTATAATGGATTTTAATTTTTTCATCTCTTTCGTCGAGTTCTTTTAATTTTTAACCGACTTCAAAAAAAGAAGGAGGTTATCAATTCTTCTGAATGTTGCTTTTTTTATGTTTGTGCCCGCAGAACTCAGGCATTTCTGAACCGATTTTAAAATTAGAAAGGAAATTAGAAAGGAAATTTATTAGAAAGGAAATGCTTACAGATTGGTCCCATTTTAAAAGAAGTTCAGAATTTTGAAAATTAAAGGGTGTCCCCATACAACATAAGTGTTTTTTACGTGTATTATGAACCGTAAAGGGCACCCTTTTAAAATTTTAAAAAACTGCATATCACTAGAGCTGCCAATAACAGAAATTAATAAAAAAAATAAACTTAAAAATTAAAGGGTGTCCCCATATATGACGTCAATTTAAATATTTGAACTATTGTAGACAATCACTTGAAAATTGGACAGAATGTCCAATATTTATAATCAGAAATTAAATATTTATAATTAGAAGTTAAAGGGTGTCCCAATATTTGATGTAATTTGTGATGTATATTGCAAACCTTTTGAACCGTAACAGAGAGACGGTTGAAATTTACAAAGAACCTATATATCTAAGTCCTTTATAACATCAAGTATATAATTTAAATTTGGAAACTAAAGGGTGTCCCCATAATTAATATAATTTTATTTATCTAGCCCTATCTTTTGAACCGTTATAGACAAACACTTGAAAATTAGACAGAATCTCCACTGCTGTGTCCCGTATGATAACCTTTATAAATATTTAAAATTTTAAAGGGTGTCTTAATAGTTGATGTAAATTGATGCATATGGCCAAACTTTTGAACCGTTTTAGACAGACATTTGAAATTAACAAAGAATCTGTCCTTTAAAATAAGTGTTTAATTTAAAATTGTACATTAAAGGGTGTCCCCTAGGTGATATTTTTTAAACTATATGGCCATATCTTTGAAACCGTTAATTTTTATTACTGTGCCAGTAATAATAACTGTAAAAAAATAAAGGGTGTCCTCATATCTGACGTAATTTGTCGTTATGGATAGACATTTGAATGTACAGAACGTATATTACTTGTCTGTTAGAGCAACAAGTATAGAAGTATTTGAATTGAGTACTATTTCTTACAGATTACTTCCTTTTAAATCTTTAGTTTAGAATTGATGCACATATATTTGTTTTGTAGTCGGTTTTTTTTTGCAAGAATTATATGTTGTTATTACTTGCTTTAAAGGACAGATAATATTCTTTCACTTTTAATTATTTTTTATATTTGCTATTATAGAGAGCCTAGTAATACATATCATTTAAAGTACATCTGAATTTCAATAACATTTAAAAGTTAGCCCAAATTCGTCAAAATCGTGACTTTTAGGCAAAACCTTTTCATTTTTCTTAATTTTATTTTTAATATTTTTTATATTAAAATAAACTTTGTAAAACATACTCTGTGAAAAATTAACATGCACTGATGGATGCAAATCGTTAAAAATGGTCGCGAATGGTCGAATCGTCGATAAATTCATCTTCTAAGCATTTTCTTGTGTTGTTATATGATGATTTGCGAAATTTCGAAACTTGTTTTTCGATAAAATTTCGAAAACCAATTCAGTCACTGGCGTTCACTCAAAACATCATCTCCGAAAACGGCACAATTTTTTTTCTCGCTTGTGCTGCATTTTTACCCTTACGGTAATAAAAAAAAACAATATGTGACGAAAATGCTCACTTGAATTTTTCATATTTGATACGATGTGCCAAAAAAAAACTGAACAGATCGAAACACAATAAGGTACTAACTGATTTTCGAAATGTCAATTGTCAAAATGTAAAGTAATTTTGCGGTTAAGTGGAAGGTAAGATATCGGGAAGTGCAACTAACGACATCTCTCTGATAAAAACGAAATTACTTCCTGAACGACCCAATATAGTATAGTTGTTGTTATATAGGACACAATATTGCATACGCTTTAGAAATTAAGAATGTTTGTGTATAAAAAAATAAGCTCATATACTTGAAATTTATGTCACTATCGGAACACCCTTTAATTTTCTGTAATATTTATTATTAGTAAACTTTCTATGGAAATTACTAGAGTATACCTACTATAGTTCAAAAAATAAGTCGTTATACATAAAAACACGTCACTATGGGAACACCCTTTTATTTATAGTAATTTTTATTATAGCGGCAATAATAATACACTTTCTGTGGAAATTTCAAAAGTCTACCTATAATGGTTTAAAAATAAGGTCCTACACAACAAAATCACGTCACTATTTGAACACCCTTTAGTTTTCAGGCATTTTTATTATAGCGGCCATAGTAGAACACCTTCTGTGGAAATTGTGACACTACTATGATTGAAAAATAAGACCATATACGTAAATATCACGGAACTATGGGGACACCCTTTATTTTTAACTTTTATTTTTTAACGTACTGATATAGCCAACATACTTTTAAATATTCCACTTAAATTACAAGTGTCTGCTTATTATGATTCTAAAAATAAAACCATACGCGTCAAAACACATCACTATGGGAACACCCTTTAAGTGTTAGTAATTTCTATTGCATCGGTCATAATAATATACCTTCTGTGGAAATTGCAAGAGTCTATTTATTATGTTTTAAAAATTAGGTCATAAGTCTAAAACATGCCACTATTGGAACACCCTTTATTTTTATTTTTACTTGTTAATAAAACGAACATAGTTTAAAATAGTCAGTGTAAATATCAACTGTCTTTTTATACTTAAAAATAAGGCCTTATACGTGAAAATAAGTGACTACGGGAAGAACCTTTAAGCAGCCATAGTAATACAACTTAAGAGTCTATCTATTGTGGTTACGTTACTATTGGAACACCCTTTTTTATACTTCTTAATATAAGTACCCTAAAAAGAGCTAAACTGGTAACACAGGTAAAGTCTTTTTTTAGGGTTCCATACCCAAGGGGTAAAAACGTAACCCTCTTGTTTTTGCTACAATGTCTGACCGTCCGTCTGTCAGCACCTTTTATCTCTTGAACCGTAATATAAGTACCCTAAAAAGAGCTAAACTGGTAACACAGGTAAAGTCTTTTTTTAGGGTTCCATACCCAAGGGGTAAAAACGTAACCCTCTTGTTTTTGCTACAATGTCTGACCGTCCGTCTGTCAGCGCCTTTTATCTCTTGAACCGTAATAGGTAGACTTTCAGAGAAGATGTATAACTGTTGTCGCTACAGCAAAAAATGCTAAAACTTATAGGGCGTTCCGATAGAGACGTGTTATTCACCTATATGTGATTATTTCTTGAACTGTAGGAGGCATACACTTAAAATTTACAAACAGTAATTAAAACTTAGTTCGCTATATAAACAAGTATAAAAAAATGTACCTCAAAATTAAAGGGTGTTCCGATAGTAACGTGTTTTGCATGTCTATATCCTAAGTTTTGAACAGTAATAGGTAGACTTTTGAAATTTTCACAGAATTTGTATAACCGTGGCGGCTATAGCAAAAAATACTAAAATTTATAGGGTGTTCTAAAAGTGACCTGTTATTTGCGTTTATGTCTTTATTTCTATAACAAATAGTCAAAATTAAAGGGTGTTTCAATAGTGACGTGATTTGCATGAATATGGCCTAATTTTCAATCATAATAGGTAGACTCTTGAAATTTTCACAGATGGTGTATTACTATGACCATCATAAAAACAGCAAGAATTAAAGGGTTTTCCAAAAGTGATGAGCTTTGCATATATATCACCTTATTTTTTGAACCATAATGGGTATTCCCCTTATATTTTTATAAAAAGTACATTACCATGTAACAACAATTACAAAAATTTAAAGGGTGTTCCGATAGTGATGCATTTTTTGTGAATATGTCTTTAATTTTTTAAACGTAAAATTATACAGTGTGTGTAAATTTATGTCCGATATAACAAAAAATATAAAAAATAAATTTTGAACGGTTTTGCGAAAGTGACATATATTTAAGTATGTATATGTGGCCTAATTTTTGATCCGGAACGAGTAGAAACTTTAAGTATACACAGATTATGTATAAATTTGTCATCTACACCAAGAAAAATAATAAAACAATAAATTATAGAGTGTTTCGATAATGACACGATTTTGCGTATATGTATAACCTTATATTTGAACAGTGTTGCCTATCACTTAAAATTTATACAGGTTATATTTTACAATAACTACTGTAACAACAAGTAACGAAAATAAAATTTATTAAAAATAAAAGGGTGTTCCCTAGATTTCACGAATTTGAGTAATTTGTCCTACTCTTCTAAATGTTATAGGCAGACACTTGAGATTTACACAGGGTATTTAGTACTATGCTCTAGTGTAAAAAATCATTAAAAACTAAAGGGTGACCCACAGGATATGACAAAATTAAAAACTTATATTTTTAAGTGATACTGGACATAGTACGGAACCTTCTGTGTGTGAGTCTTACTCGCACTTGACTAATTTATTATATAACTAACATTTTTCAACAGTTTCATTATCTATTTCGTTATTTCTCGAAATGGTTGAGTCATTTTATCACCAAGAATGTGCGATTAAACGCCTTTGAATTTTTATTTGTAGAGTTGAGTAATTTTTGCATATAAACAAAATAGATAATAAATTGAATTCCAAGAAATCAGAAACCCTATTTAAATGAGTGACAGTGTAAAAAGTTTTGTGTAAGAAAATGATACAATACAAAACTTTTTGTATTAATTTTACTCTTCCTTTTAGATGAGTGTAACTATCGAGTAACAAAAAAATTTTATATTGCATACTTTCATGCTGTTCATATGTATTCATGTGTTAAAAATGTGCACAAATACTCACACATATACAAAGTGATAATAAAAAATAATAATAGTAATAATAATGGAATATAAAACAGAACAAAAGAAGTAGAACATAAATACTATGCCACACCACAGGATCCGAAATAAATACTTTCTCCAGAATATTAGGAAAAAAGGCAACAAAACAAAAAAAAATATATATATAAATAAATTCTGCTACATTCTTTTATTGCCAAGATTATTAAGAATTCAATGTAAGTAAAATGAACTGAATTGTTATTAAAGTAACCAATGAAGATATCCGATTATAGGGTGTGTTAAAATAGGTAATCAATCAATCAACTTTGCTAAAAATTAAACAACATTTTAAGAGTTCCGCGCCCAAAGTGTAAAAACCAGACATGGGAAATTCAATTACATTTTAATTATCATTAAAATTACAGGTAATGTGTTATTGCATATTTTCAATTACACATTACAAGTAATTGTAATTTAAATCAGGAACTAAAGTCAATTACAATTAAATGTAATTTGTAATTGAACATTTGTAATTATACATTGAATTTAATTGTAATTGGAAATTTTCAATTACACATTACAAGCAATTGTAATTGAAAATTTTCAATTACCCATTACATGTTTTTATAATTTGAAATTTTTAATTACAAGTTACAATTACAAATTACAAGTAATTATAATTGAACAAAATTAAATTATATTCTTAACAATTTTCCATTACATGTGAATGTGAATATGAAATACAAATGAATTTTTTCAATTACATGTAATTGTAATTGGAATTTTTTAATAACAAGAAAATTTTAATTGTATTTTTTCAATTATAAATTGCATGTATTCTTTACAATTTTCCATTATATGTGATTTGAATTGAATTTTTTCAATTAGTTAAATGCAATTGAAACTTTAATTACAAGAAATTGTAATTGTATTTCTTCAATTACATATTACATGTAATGTGTAATTACAAAAATTTCAATTACAATTACATTTAGGTAATTGCATGTGTAATTAATTACAAACTGTAATTGACAGCCCACAAGTCTGGTAAAATCGGAACCCTATTGTTTTCGCTACAATGTCTGTCTGTCTGGCAGCGCCCTCTATCTATGAAACTGTAATAGGTAAACTCATGAAATTTTCACAATATGGCTGCTATAACAATAATTACTCTAATTTAAAGGGTGTTTTTAATGGGCCGAGATAATTGCGGACGCTTTACATTTACACAGAGTATTTGAAATTATGTTCGCTATACTAACAAGTATAAAAAAATATAACTCAGGGTGTTCCGATAATGACGTGATTTTTACTTTATAGCCTTAATATGGCCGCTATAACAACAAATACTAAAAATTTTAAGGGTGTTCCGATAAAGGCAGGTGATTTTCAAGTATGTTGATTTATTTTTTAACTCGTAATATGCAGTTATTTATTCTATGTAAAGAATATATAAAACGAAGAACTTAAGAAATGCGTCATGTACATACATTCATAAAACAACAAGCACGGAATGAGTGGCGCATATACACACGCACATTAAATAAACACACTTCAGTTAAATACACAGGCAAATACATAAATACAAGCATAAAGAAATAAGAAACCACACAAACTGGTATAAAGAAGAAAACAAGAGCAATAACAAACGAACCTGGCAGATCTGTCTAGAATAGAACATTCTGGTGCTTTTAAATCGCCTATATAAGCAAATCGTGCTGGCGAGCAGTATGGCAGTGTTATTTTAAAAGTCAAATAGTTCAGTTGTCGTGTTTGTAAGAGAGTGTTTAACAGTTTGTGTATTTTTGAACAGTGGTGTTAATAAATAAAGTGAACTACAGTAAAAGTAATAACAGTGTGTATTTATTTTGCAATTGAAAGATCCCAACGTAAAGTAAAATTGTAACAATATATTCATTGAAGCTAACATAGCCAACATAAATTTAATTTACTTCGTGGTAACACCGGAGATGTGAGGCGCTTTAGTATATATAAGAAACAGAAATTGAAGAAATAGAGTATTAGTCTGACTTTAGACACGACATTTACAAGGAAAACATTTATTTTGGTAGCATATTACAGGTGGGGAAGAGAGTATAGTTTTTGTGTTCGGTACTTGGCAGAACGCTTTGTTGACATTTGCTTTTTGAAACTTGTTTCAATAATAATAAAATGTTCGTACGTTTGAACGCAAATGAAAAAACAAAAGAGTGTTCAAAATTTTTTTCTTCCAAATGTTCGCCCGTCTAAAGCCTGGTACTCTGTTCATACATAAAAAAATTGTATGAAAAAGTCATGAAAAAATGTTCCAGAAATAGCACTCAGTATTTACTGTGAAAAAACATTGAAATGTTTCTGGCAACATTTTATGAAAGCTGTGAATAAAAGCAAATGAGCATTAATTCAAGTGGAATTGTAAAACAATGTGGTATATTTAAAAGCAATAAAATCGTAAAGTTCTTCCAAGTCGCAAGATAGACGCCACATTTTAAACGTCTAATTTTCTTTGTGAAATAACAAATGTTGCCCAACATTTTTCACAAATTCGAACAGAGTACTAGGCTTTAACTGGGACTTAAGGTGAATGAACAAATATTTATTCACATATTGTTCACACCTCGTTCGAATCTTGAGCGGGCCTGCTTAGATTGCAACCGTCTACTGTACGATTCGAAACCAATATGCTGTTGTATAATTCAGTGTTTCGGTAGAGCTTCAAACTTAGGAGAAATACAGAGACATTATTTTAACTTAATATTTGCTTATTCTTTTAGACTTGACATATGAGTGCTTATTGTTACAAACACATTGAAGATAAAATAAATAAAAATATGAAATAAAAAGAAAGCCCGTCATAGAGAAGAAAATCACTGCAATTGTGAGTGTAATAAAAGTAAAGAAGACGCAAATGATCAATTGGGTGCTTGAAATTATGAAGGAGCGAAGGGGATCAGAAAAGGGACCCATAATGTTAATGGTCTGCTTAGGTATGTATATCTTCTATATTAATATCGCGTGTATTCTTTTTAGCTACATGAGAACTATCGACATCGCTATCGATAATTATAGTTTGACACTTGAGAATGTCAAACTGCGTTGACATTTCTGTTCGGTAAGGTTTGGCAAGTTGTCGTTTAACGCCAGAACAACGCTTCCAAATTGTAGAAATTTACTTTGAAAAAAAAAAATAATTCTGTTCTCGAAGTTCATCGAGTACTTCGTTCATTTTATGGTCAACCTAATCGGCCTAGGCCTATTGCTTGCTCAATCTGTGTAGTTGTTGATTATTTTCACACTAATTGCACTCTTCTCCATTCAAAATCATCGACAAGACAGAGAAATGTGCATACCGAATAAAATATTCGTGTAGATTCGTGGTCGTTCTGAACTGATTTGTCTTTGAGTACGTTTGAGTTCTTCGAGTACGTTAAAAATTGTACACATGAATCTTGGCTTAAGTGCCTATAAAATAAAACTCGAGCTAGAATTAAAGCCAAACGACCATTGTTTGCATCACCATTTTGCTGATTGGGCTTATTTAAAAATGGCCGAAGATGTGAATTTTAATCAAAGAACTCTATTTAGTGATCATGCTCATTTTTGGTTCATTTGTTACGTCAATAAGCAAAATTGCCTAATTTTGAAAGAAAACAATCCTCAAGCCGTTAGCGAATGGTTTACACGCTGGCATCATTATTTTTTCTTTACTCTTTCGAAGTGAGCAAGGAGCTGTCGTTGCGGTGCATGGCGAACACTATTGTGCTATGCTGACTGAATTTTTGTTTTCAAAAATTAATAAGCTAAACATCAATGACATTTGGTTCCAAAAAGACGGCTCACCTTGACATGCAGCGCGATTAACAATCGACTTATTGCAAAATCTATTTGGTGTCAATTTTATTTCCAGAAGTGGTTCTGTTTGCTGGACCCCTAGTTCGTGGGATTTAAATCCTTGAGATTAGTTTTTATGGGGCTACGTTAAGTCATTGGTTTATGCCGACAAACCAGCAACTGTTGAAGTCAATATTCATGCGCCATAGGGCCAGATATATTTTGGAAAAAAATTAGTCAATACTTGGACTGATCAAATAAACCATGTAACGCGTAGCCACGGCGGACACATAAAGAAAATCTTTTTTAAAAAATAAATGCCTTGAAATTATCTATGAGTTTATAATAAAAAAAAAATCTTTCAACAATAGCCTAAATACCTAAATTTAGGATTTTGTCGGAGGAATAGCTAGCCTTTCATTATTATAAATAAGGTACAAATAACCTTAACTACCACGTACTTTACAGGCAAGTTATAGTAACGAGCCTTACCCTTGTTATTACAACGAAAAACTTCTTATCTAAAAATACTTATACTCATTTTCATGAAATAATTTTAAAGAAAAACTAAATTAAAAAAATCGTTATCTAATTTAATTTTAAAATCATTCGAATTTCATCACATACATATCTGAAGTTTACTTTAAATTTTAATCCCTATTGATGATATTGATTTTACATTTCATAATCCGCTTAAAAACTATGTGAATATATTGAAATATCATTTCTTTTTAAGACACCCTCAAGCCTTAATAAATATTGTTTATATAACTATTGAGGTATTTGTGACTACGTGTGTATCTAGTTACTCATGACACATAAATACAAATTGATGTTAGCAGGTTTATGTAGACACCTTGAAAAATTTTCTCCTAACAAAGTGTTTCTTAAGAAAATTTATAAATGTGTTATCTACTTATATTTTCACATACATACAAGTATGCAAGAATAGTCACGTTTGTAACTAATAAATATGGAGATATTGTAGACAGCAACAACAATATTGGCAGTGCAAACATTCAGTAACAATGTAACGGGTGGCGTATAAGTAACGTAATGATTTGTTTAATTAATTTCTTTTTAACCGACTTCAAAAAAGAAGGAGGTTATCTATTCGTCTGAATGTTGCTTTTTTTTTATGTATGTAACCGCAGAACTCAGCCATTTCTGAACCGATTTTAAAATTTTTTGCTTTATTTGAAAGGTTATGCTTCAAGGTTGGTCCCATTTTAAAAACAGATCATTATATTAAAAATTAAAGGGTGTCCCCATACAACATACATGTTTTTTACGTGTATTAAGAACCGTAAAGGGCAGCAAATTAAAATTTTAAAAAATTGCGTGCCTCTATAGCTCCCAACAGCAGAAATTAATAAAAAAATAAATTTAAAATTTAAAGGGTGTCCCCATAGGTGACATAATATGACCTATTTGGGTCTATCTTTTGAACCGTTATAGACTAAACCTTGAAAATTTGACAGAATGTCGATTACTATGACCGTTATAATAAAATGTATAAATTCTCAAAATTTTAAATTAAAGGGTGCTCCAATAGTTCATTTAATTTGATGTATATGGCCATACTTTTGAATAGTTGTACACAGACCGCTGAAATTTACAAAGAACCTGTAGTGCTAAGTCAGCTATAACAAAAAGTATAAAATTTTGAATTTGGAACTTAAAGGGTGTCCCAATAGTTAATGTAATTATATGTATGTGGCCAAACTTTTGAACTGTTAGAGACAGAAAGCTGAAATTTACAAGGAACCTGTATTGCAAAGTCCACTATAGCAAGTATACACTTTGAAGTTAGAAATTAAAGGGTGTCCCCATAAATTACGTAATTTGATCTATATGACCCTATCTTTTGAACCGTTAAACACAAACACTTGAAAATTAGGCAGAATATCCACTACTTTCTCTGGTATGATAACAAATATATATATTTGGAATTATAATGTAAAGGGTGTCCCAATAGTTCATGTAATTTGATATATATGGTTAAACTTTTTAACCGTTATAGACAGGTAGTTGAAATTTACAAAGAATCTTTGTGACCAAGTCCTCTATAACAACAGGTCTTTAATTTAACATTGTAAATTAAAGGGTGTCCGAATAGGTGATGTTATTTGATCTGTGTGCCCCTATCTTTGAAACCGTTATAGACAGAGGCTTGAATGGTGTCCCCATACAAGACGGATGCTGGTGAAAATAACTTAACTTTTAACAGTAATAGGGAGAGGCTTGACATTCAATAGTGTTTATTTTTTCCCTCTAATTTTGGCGCATCTTTTATTTGGTTTAAATCTAATTCTTACAGATTATTTCTTACATTTTTAGTTTAGAATTGGTGCCCTTCTATTTGTTTTGAAGTCGGTTTTTTTTTGCAAGAATTATTTACTTTATCATAAGCAGTATAGGTCGGGATTTCAACGTATTTATACATTTTGAGGTCCCCTGAATCCATTGTTACTATTTTTGCGATGATGTCTGTGGGTCGGTGGAGATGTATGCCACTATATTTGTGAAGGCTCTACAGGACGTACCGTTTGACATATCAGAATGAAATTCAGTATGCACTTTTGGTATATGGAAATAATGCGCTGCATAGTGTTTGGGCATAATCGAGAAGCGGCAAGAGGTAGTTTACTTGACACCTCAATTTTGTGAACGCTCTAGAGGTCTTACCGTTTGAACTATCGAAATGAAATTCAGTAAGTGCCTTAGGTATATGGAGATGAAGAGCTGCATAATATTTAAGCATAATATGGACAGAGCAAGGAATAGTTTATGTATGTAATGTAGGCGGAATATTGAAGCAGACCACTTCCATAATGGGTCCCTTTTCGACCCCCTTCCGTCTATGATTACAGGCAACCGAAATATAAGTTACGACAACCTACTTACATTGAGTCATGTGCTACAACCAGCCCTTAATCTTGACTTTAGTGATTTGAGACTGTCGACTGGTAACTGTGGGCCTTCTTTCTCATCACGCAGTCTCTAGTAATTGCTAGCATTTGTTCAAGGCTCAGGCCCCCCATGCCATCCACCAGTGGTCGTGAGTCTTATGCTAGCCAGTGCTGGACATTCACACACAATGTGCGCTGCCGTCTTAGCCTCTTTTCTTTCCCCGTCTCCTCTTCTGTCTCTGCCTCACACTTTTAGGCATGAGCTGTAGAGACTCCGACTCGACGTCCACATTTACATCCATAGCCGCAGGAGTATCTTCATAGACTCAACAGTGCACCACTTGCGAGGTTTCTTTGTCATTCTATTTCGATATCCTCCCCTGGCCAGTAGCAATCGGAGTTTCTAAAAGGATTAACCTCTCCACCTCTAACGAGGCTTCCTTATATATAACTTCTCTATCGAAATAACCCGCTTCAACAACATAGGAAAACCTGTAGAGATTAACCTGTGTTAGGTTATTATTGGGGAAAACGTTGTCCACCCACACAGAGCTCATTATGCATTCTTTCCTAGGCCATTAATGGAGAAAACGAAACGAATGAACCGCAATGACAATTAGTGCCCCCGGGGGTAAGGAATAGTTTACTTGACACCCCAATTTTGTGTACGCTCTACAGTACATTCCCTTTGTCATATAAAAATGAAATTGAGTATATGCCTTTGGTATATGGTGATGAAGTTGGTGAATATTTGTTGGGCAGGGGTAGTTTACTTAACACTCCAAACCGAAAATAATTAATTTTTTTCCCCCTTAGGTGGCGCCAAAAAAAGAAAACGGTTAAATGCAAAAAAATGTATTTAACCACAGGAAAGCCTGAGACGACCTATGGGTTTATCTTGTTTGAACCACAATTTAAAAAAAATAACTACTCGGTGTTGCATGCCATTCACATTAACCGCAACTTGTTCATCGACTCCGAAAATATATGGTCCAATTTCCAAAGCATACTATACATCTTAGTGAGTATATGTTGTGTCCAAAAATAAGTCTTCGATTTTGGATGCCCCATATTTCCAAATTTTATTTTTCACGTGACCATCAAATTTTAAAACTCTACTTTTATAGTGCTTCAGTTATGGTTTATGTATTTACTTTATATAAAGGCTTTATATAATATTCTAAAATTTATGTAAAATCTAAAATTATTGTAAATTTCTGTAAATAGTGTTGAAATTTCGCGCCGACAAAAAAGTGATGCCAAGTTTTCAGTACTATTTAATCAATAGAATTTGGCAATTTCACCGCCTTTTTTTCTATTTTCTATTGCGAAGGATATATTTTTACGAAAAAAAGTATCTTATATTTAAAAGTATCTTATATTTGAACTGAAATACTAAAGTCCCCGATTACATTATGCAACTTGTATCGCTGTAATTCTTCATTAGTAGGCGAGAGGGAAGAGAGGAATTAAAAAGGGTACACGAATGCATGTACTCTTGAAATTAGGTTTGTTCTCTCATTCGTAGTTTTAATTTTGAAGTTTAAAATGTGAACAAATTTATACACATCCATACAAGTTGCTGCAATAAAAATTGAAGTATATAAATACAAATGCAATATTAAAGAAGAAACGAGAAAGATTGTAGCGACAAAAGTTGCATAATGTAATTCGGGACAAAGTAACCCCCCACAAAATTTTATTAAAATTCATTTAGTAGTTTTTACGTGACGCAAACACAGGCAGACATACAAAAATACCAAAAATTGTTATTTTGTATTCCATTTTGTTTGCTATGTCCCGTTCCACACTGGTAATTTTTGTTTCTGCAACACATGCATTTGTTGTTGGGAGATTAAATAAAATGTACATGAAACTCTGCTGTGATTCTCTATTGTTGTTGTTGTTTGTTCTATTTGACATGAATATGGCTGTATAAAAGTATACAGTCATCAGAAATACAATTTTTAAAGTATGGACAAAATGTTTAAGAGACAAAAATTGCAAGTATGGACTATATACAACAGCAACAAAATTAAAAAAAAAAAGAATTATGTACAGAAATAGGCTTGTTCCGGTATTATATGTATGACTTTTTTAATAAAATTTCCAACATTAATTTGTCCATTAAGCCTGTTCGAATTTGTGAAAAATGTTGAGCAACATTTATTATTTAACAAGGAAAATATGGTGTCTATCTCGCGATTTGGAAAAATTTTACTATTTTATTGCTTTTAAATATACCAAATTGTTTTACAAAATCTTCCACAAAAAAAAAATCCAATATGAATTAATGCTCATTTGCTTTTTTTCACAGCTTTCATAAAATGTTGCCAGAAACATTTCAATGTTTTTCCACAGTAAAAACAGAGTGCTACTTCTGCAACATTTTTTCATGACTTTTTCATACAAATTTTTTATGTATGTATGTAGTTTGACAGCATTCCGCATGAAAAACTGAACAGAGTACCAGGCTTTAGACAAATTCTGTGAAAATTTAAACTATTTACATAAGGTTCAATAGGTAAAGGGATGCGCAGATATTGCAGCAACAGATACTTTCGATCGTTTGTGTACGGATCTTTAGTATTGAAGAATTAAATATTAGCATCCGCTAACAAGAGAGTTACGGTTGAAAATATTGCAGAGGATGAGTGCATAGTGTGGTGAAGGTTAAAATGTCTTCGCTTAGGCTTCTTCTTGGCAAAGATAATATAATGTTGCAGCTCCTTAAAGACTGTAGAACTTAACTTTTGACTTATAATAATGATAACTTAACAAGTAGCTTTCTATAGCTTCTTATACACTACAACTTTTAATGTTATCTAATTGAAAAACCTTTATGATCTGTTAATGTAAAAACAAGTTTCAGCTGAGAAGAACATTAAATTTTATTACCAATTATTTGATGTCAAACACTCTTTCAAACATTATTTTTCTTTTACGCCTTTTATATTATAAACAAACAATTTCTTTTAAAACGTAAACGTGATAAATGTACATAGAAACAAATATGTGTCAGTATACATTCAACTTTTTATTACCCTTTAAGATTTTATGTGCAACTAAAATGTCTGGTATTTGCTCGTATTTTAAATTAAAAAAAAAAAATGCTCATTTTACAACCACATATTTGTACCGACATGCACAATAAAATTCGAGGAGCCACCATTTAAGTTTTATTTTTTCAACAAATTTGTATTCGGTTACAATGTTCAGATCGCGTTTTGTTATTTTGTTTCATCCTAGGAATGAGCGACAAACAATGTTGCTAAACACATATAACACAAATATTTTGCATTAAGTTTTAAGTTTTAGGTGGAACATTTGTTTCACAACACAAACCAAACAACTTGAAACATTTTAATCTAACTTAATACGTTAGAGTAAGAAAAATGAACAGTAAACAAAATTGGATTTTATAGCAGCAAGTAATGAAATAAAGCCTTTGGGTAAGATCTTACTTTAAGATCTGGCGACAAAGCTGCAAATAAAACTTTAAGTCATAGGCTTAAATTAGCGCGACTTTGTCTTCAGCGAATAATTTCTAGGCTACGTATAAAGCCAATACTCTGAGAGACCATTACCTCCTCTGGATACCACGGAGAGCCTCCTAATAAATTTTGTTATACAAGTCTTTAAAACAGGACATGCACAAAGTCTCATCGTGAAGCTCACAGTACTTGCATTTCTTACTTTAATATTTGCCAATGTATATTGATAGTATCGAAGATCACCTTGTCCGGTAAGCCATCCAGTAAATAGCTTTAAGTCATTCTTGTTGACTGATAGTACGAGTAACCTTTGAGATGAACTCCCAGATAACATAATAAAACGCTTTGCTTGCAGCAGCTTTTCAATCACGAAAAAACTCTGCTTCGACCTGGGCATTATTTTTTTTTCTTATTATAAAAAAGGCTTCTTTAGCCAAAGAAGTAGTGTTCGCAATTTCTACTACTTTCAATTACTCGATACAACTCAATAATTTGCAATTGGGTACTCAACAGTACTCAATACTTCCGTTTACATTCTAGCAGAGGAAATTTATCATCGTAGTTGTCAAATATTTTTATAAATTTATTTCTAAAAATACTACCGTAAAAGTATCGATTAACTACTTTTGTGTATTGAGTACCCAAAAAAATGATCGAGTATCGAGTATTTGGTACCCACTACTCAATACTTTGCCAGCACTACATAAAAGGGTTCTTTAGTCAAAGAAGGGTTTTTAGCCAAAGAAGGATTCTATTCTGGCTATACGCCTTGCATGCGCAGCTTTTCAAGAGTTTTTAGCCAAAGAAGGGTTCACTACCAACATACACCTCACAGCTGGGAACCCAACATTATGTTAAACTATTTTAAAAACCTGTTCATTTAGAGAAGTGGCACAATCCATGACTATTGCAGACCTTAGCTCTAATGAGCTTAATGATTTTATTGCCGATTTGTTATACCCTTTCTCTTCCTCCTTAATTATTTTCTAGCACGCATATGATTATTGAGTAAACTCTTGCCTGAAATTTTGTTAGGTATTTCCTCCTGGGAATGCCGATTTCTATGTCACCATTTTTCTGTTTGTAGCTGTCAGTTAACCAAACCTGATCTACTACATCAAGCTGACATGTCTGGTTGTCCCAACGATAACCAGAATTGATTTAAAAAACTTATTTTGTCCCTTAGTATCAGAAATTTTATTTGAGGAAATCACAAAGATGCACTTCATAAGGTGTAACGTATCAAGTTGTATGTTGAAGTTAGCCTTCAGTTGCCAAACAAAAAAGTTACAACTTGCAAACAACAAATCCAGATTCTTCTGGCGGCATAGTCTGACCATAGTTGTCAGATGTGGCGTTTTCTTGCCAAACGTGGCTATTTTCAATCTTATTTGGCGATAAAATTTTTTATTTGGCGACTTTTGGCGATTTTGTTTGCGATTTTTTATTGACTTTTGGTCACCATTAAAAACTGAAATAAGGAATATTAAAATGGCTAATGAAATGAAATTTAAGTTATAAAAGTAAATTGGTTTTCATATATATAAAGTTGATTTTAATTCTGGAAACTGCAAAATTTCGGAAAATATAAATTTATTTAAAGTTTACTAACATCTTTCCATTTCATAATGTTGCAATTCCTTATCACAAACAAAATTCCTTGTTTTGAAATATTTTTTAAAGCCTAACATACCTTTGGATGCCTATCAAAAACAATAGAAAATATTAACTTTTTTCTAAAAAGATTATAACAAGTAAAGGTGCTGCGTGCCGAATCTTCTATACCCTTCACTGCGGCGATTTTATTTATACAGACATGTACAGCATTAACTAAATTGTTGACTCTTTACATATGTAAATTAAAATAAGTCATATGAGAAAAAACTCATTACTCATACTTTAAAGAAATAGAATACAGCGGCGACGCAGCTAAATGAAAACAAATTCCGTTGGCAACAGCTGTCGCCGTGTTGTCAGCTACTTAATGATATTGAAGACGACAGCTACGGCGTAAACTCTGACATTGTTGTAGAAATACTTATTTTGCTTTTATAAAATTAAATAATTTGGAAAAATTTTAAAATTAAAAAAAAAAATCTGTAAAAATATCTTCTTGAAAAGATATTTTAACTAGAAAATGAGTTTTTAGTTTTTATAAAAAAAATCGAATTTTTTTTTTAATAAAAATCAACTTTAATGAATTTTATAAATGATCACAGATTTTTGTCCTGTTAGGTGTAGGACGCTTTGTTTAGCTAGACAAAGAGTTTTTAATTTTTCATAAAAAAATTTATTTTTTGTAATAAAAATCAATTTTTATGCCAGATTTTTGTCGTTTTAACTGTAGGACGCTTAGGTGAGCCTTAAAATGGGTTTTTACTCTTTTTATAAAAAATCGATTTTATTTTTAATAAAAATCAATTTTTATGACTTTTATAAGTGATCACAGATTTTTGTCCTTTTAACTGTAGGATACTTAGTTTAGCTAGAAAATGAGTTTTTAGTTTTTCATATAAAAAAAAAATTTTTTTTTTTTAATAAAAACCAATTTTTATGAATTTTATAAGCGATTACAGATTTTTGTCCTTTTAGCTGTAGGACGCTTAGTTTAGCTTGAAAATGAGTTTTTAATTTTTCATATAAAAATTATATTTTTTGTAATAAAAATCAATTTTTATGCCTTTTATAAGTGATCACAGATTTTTGTTCTTTCAACTGTAGGACGCTTAGGTGAGCCTTAAAATTGGTTTTTACTTTTTATATAAAAAATTCAATTTTTTTTTAATAAAAATCAATTATTTGAATGTTATAAGTGATCACAGATTTTTGTCCTTTTAGCTGTAGGACGCTTAGTTTAGCCAGAAAATGGTTTTTTTTCATATAAAAATCCGATTTTTTTAATTTTTATAAGTGATCACAGATTTTTGTCCTTTTAGCTGTAGGACGCTTAGTTTAGCTAGAAAATGAGTTTTTAATTTTTCATATAAAAAATCGATTTTTTTTTAATTTAAATTTTTTTTGTTAAATTTAGGACCTTTCTGCAATCTATATTGAGTTAGAATGATCGGACTCTAAAGCAAAAAGAAATCCTTACAAAAAAAAAAAATTCCGCATATTGACCCCCATGCACTTTTGGCTGCTCCTATTTACCAGTGGGGTACCCTGTGGGTCCATTGGCTACCTCTATGTACATTGCTTTCTATAAAGGTCTCTAATACATCTCAAAGCAGAAAAACCCTACCAACCTAAAAAGAAACAAAAATCCCCCCTCGCAGGGGGTTATTGAACCCGCGAGATCTGTATGCACGCCTTGCGATCTACCTGTCACGGTCTAATATTTATTTGACATAAAAAGGCAAAAGAGAATCATTAAAGCCGAAAAATATAAAAAAAAAACGTAAACGTCAACCACGTCATGTGCGTTCTGCAAATATTTTGTTCAATTATGCTTTGAAAGAAATCCACACCAAATTTTAAGACTCTTACTTTTATAGTGCTTATGTAAATATTATGTATTTACTTTATATATAAGTACCCATCTCTGGCAGAAACATAGGCTTTATAGAAAATTCTAAATTCTACTTTTTCTCTAATGTCTCTTGAGATATTTTTATGGAAAAAGATTATCCTATATTTTACCTGAGATACTATTGTATCTTCACACGAAATATTATTAGAATTCATCTAAAGGGTGATTTTTATAGAGGTATAGAACTTTAAGTTGGCATTACTTTTCAAGATGGCGACTGATTTAACAGCTGTCAAGTGATTTATTCTCAGTTTGGTTTGGCAATTCATCATGAATAGACTTACGTCTGAACAACGCTTGTAAATTGTGTAAATATGTAGTGCAATAGTGCAATAGTGCTTGCAAATAGTGCAATTTTACGTTTCGGACCTGTGAATTGGCCTCCAAGATATTGTGATTTAACACCGCTAGACTACTTTCTGAGGGGCTATGTAAAGTCATTGGTCTATGCGGATAAGTCACAAACTCTTGACCATTTGGAAGACAACATTCGCCGTGTTATTTCGAAATAGGGCCACAAATGTTGGAAAAAGTCATTGAAAATTGGACGTGGCGGTCATATGCTAGAAATCATATTTAAAATGAAATGCCACAAGATTATCTTTCGGATAAATAAAATTCATGTCAATCGAATAATCCATCGTTGTTTTATTGCAAGTTCTATACCTCACGTAGGTTTTACGTGATGCGAACACAATCACACAGAAATAATTTGTAAAAAATTGATGTTTACTATCTGCACCAGCAACAAGATTTTCCAAAAATATTTCAGGTACGGAAATGGTCATGTTACAGTTTTATTATATGTATAGATTTCAAGAAAATAATAAAAAAAAATTTAAAAAACGAAGCCATCTTAAAAGTTATTTTCAACATTACAACGACTTTGTGCAAGGAAAATAAGCTCAAGATAGACGATACCGAAAAGAAAAAAATATTAAAAATCATTTTCTTATTAATAAAAAGAATAGCGCCTGCAAGTCAATATTAAACATAAACTTAAGAAAGTATTAGCTGTTCAATCAATACATTTTTACCATTGAGGGCTGCTTGTTACTTCTTACAAGCAGCTGTAAGAAGAAAAAAAAAAGAGAATGAGAAAAGAAACAATCTTTTTAGGGTAAGGACATCATTGTTGTGTTTTATAGCTATGTAGTATATAAGTATTTTGTACGAGTATAGTGTTGTAAGAGTATGTACTTAATATACAAGTAAATAAATATGTATGTATTTGTGTGTTGGCTTCTGTGAAAGAGCTGTTGTTTTAACAATGTAAAGTTGATGGATTAAAATTGCTGTTGGCAATGTATCAATTTAAGGTAATTTAAAAGAAAATATTGAAAACAAATAATGAAGTTAAGCTACAAGTAATTATTATAGTTTGTAGATGGTAAATAAGAAAGACTTTTCAAAACGGGGATAATATCCCAGCAAACATTTTTATTTTAGAATTTTTGTTTTCTGGTGATGGCAAATACATATTTGTTTTATAAAGTACTGCACAGAATATCCTACCTTAGACCAGAAAAATTGTTCCGATGAAACCCAGGGCAGATGTAGAATGGGGTATGGGAGTGTACAACAAAATATAGCAAGATTTTTTTTACCAAAATTTACCAAGATTTTTTTTAATCTACTGAGAAAGTCCATTTTTGATCACCCTATTCGCTGTGATATAATTAAAATGGAGTTGTACATTTTTGGCTCGCAAGGTTGACAGAAAAAAATATTTCCACCAATTAAGGGTTTTAATTAGTTTCCGATCCAAATTTTATTTAATTATATTATTAATTAAAAAAGAAAATGATAATCTTCCAAATAAGTCAATAATTGAATCAATTAAAAATTGTATGTGGAATTAATTAAAACCTTTAATAGGAGCAAAACATTTTTGTTTGTTTCAAAAAAGAAACAAAAAAAAATTTTTTAAAAAATTAATTATGAACGCCTTCATAAAAAATGTGCCAAAGTGTCAAAATAGCTGTCTTTTTAACCGACTGCAAAAAAGAAGGAGGTTATCAATTCGTCTGAATGTTGCTTTTTTTATGTATGTAACAGCAGAACTCAGCCATTACTGAACCGATTTAAATTTTTTTTCTTTATTTGAAAGGCTATGCTTTCAGTTTGGTCCCGTTTTAACAATGGTTCATTATATTAAAAATTAAAGGGTGTCCCCATACAACATACATGGTTTTTACGTGTATTTACGTGAATCGTAAAGGGCACCAAATTAAAATTTTAAAAAATTGCGTGTCGCTATAGCTCCCAACAACAGAAAGTAATAAAAAAAAAAAAAAAAATAAATTTAAAAATAAAGGGTGTCCCCATAGGTGACGCAATTTGACCTATATTGGCCTATCTTTTGAACCGGTTTAGACAAAACCTTGAAAATTTTACAGAATGTCGATTACTATCACCGCTATAATAAAATGTATAAATATTTAAAATTTTAAATTAAAGGGTGCTCCAATAGTTCATTTAACTTGATGTATATAGCCATACTTTTGAACAGTTGTACACAGACCGCTAAAATTTACAAAGAACCTGTATTGCTAAGTCCGCTATAACAAAAAATATAAAATTGGAATTTGGAAATAAAAGGGTGTCCCAAAAGTTAATGTAATTCTATCTATGAGGCCAAACTTTTGAACTCTTATAGACAGACAGCTGAATGAACCTGTATTGCAAAGTCCACTATAGCAAGTATACAATTTGAATTTAGAAATTAAAGGGTGTCCCCATCAATTATGTAATTTGATATATATGGCCCTATTTTTTAAACCGTTAAACACAAACGCTTTAAAATTAGGCAGAATGTCCACTACTTTCTCTGGTATAATAACAAGTATAAATATTTGGAATTATATTGTCAAGGGTATCCCAATAGTTCATGTAATTTGATATATATATGGCCAAACTTTTGAACCGTTATAGTATCTGTCTATTGAAATTTACAAAAAAATCTTTATGGCCAAGTCCTCTATAACAACTGGTCTTTAATTTAAAATTGTAAATTAAAGGGTGTCTCAATAGGTGATGTTATTTGATCTATGTGACCCAATCTTTGAAACCGTTATAGACAGAGACTTGAATGGTGTCCCCATAAAAGAGGGATTCTGGTGAAAATGGCTTAACTTTAGAACAGTAATAGGGAGAGGCTTGACATTCACATAGTCTTTACTTTTTTTCCTCTAATTTTGGCGCATCTTTTATTTGGTTTAAATAGAATTCCTTCAGATCATTTCTTACATTTTTAGTTTATATTTGGTTCCCTTCTATCTGTTTTGAAGTCGGTTTTTTTTGCAAGAATTATTTAAGAAAATCTGAAAATCTCCTCGCTTGTCTGCAGAAAGCACCCAGAGCCTTTGGCGGGAATTGAACCCGCAACCTCCAGACCAATGGACTAGCGCTCTATCAATCGAGACACTCATATATAAACATCAGTTTTCTAGTTTTGACAGCCTACTGTCTTTTGTTTTTCATGCATATTATTGCTTTAAGGTTTCTGGCTGTCTTTCTAGATAAGTAAAACTTTTGCTGGGTAAACGTTGCATATTAAGGGCAATAAGTTTCTTAGGAAACTTAATATCTTGCATCTATTTTATAGAACAAATATTCAGTATTATTTTTTTGTAACTTTCACCTAAATAGAGGACAGTTAAGTTGCAAGGAAAGATTTAAATAACAACTAATAATTTATGATTTAAATTCAAACAATGTTGCAAGTAAAATTATACAAAACTATGCAATTTACAGCTATGAACAGTAGGTTGGAATAATAATGATGTACGGTGCTTAAGCATGAATTTAAAAATTGTCTGTGATGTTATGTAAAGTTACATTTTTTGACAATCTCTACGATTAACATTTGATCTCTTTCTTACAAATTCCAATGCAAATCTTAAGACTTGTATTGTATTCTAAAGCGCCCTGAAGTATGTTATAGATTTAATTTTAAATTAAATCTACAGACGATTTTCGTAAAAAAATACTTTTAATAAATTCCTTATATTGAAGAAATATATTATATATACATATGATAAAATAGTAACTCATTTCCTGTCTGTCTTTTTTTGTGTTCGCATCACGTAAAAACTATTGGATAGATTTTAAAAAAATTTTGTGAGGAGGTACCTTAGTATTTTGATCCCAATATAGGAAATTCTGCAAAAATATCTTATTTCCAAGAGAAAGTGAAGAAAAAGCAGTGAAAGTACGCCGATTTTTTCTACCGATTTAAAGACACTGCATACTTTAAGGCATGTTCTATTTTTACAAGCAGTATATTTTAAGCAATGTTGCGCAACAGATGGCGCTATTTGAAAATAACAAGTGCCTCATTTCCTGTCTGTCTTTTACAGTGCTTTACAATAATTTTTAAAATTTTATATAAATTTCAGAATTTTATCTTTATATAAAGTAAATACGTAGGAGTCTTAAAATTTGATTTGGATTAGTTTCAAAGCCAAATCAAACAAAATATTATCAGGATGCACACAACGTGTGTGGGCACAGCTAGTATATATATTATTCTTGTTAAATTAACTCAAATTATTTGCTGACTTTTTTCAATATTTATCTTTAAAATATCTTTAACATTATAAAATAAAAATCTTCAACATAATCTAAAAACAAAACTGTATAACATTAATGCCTTAATAGCTTTATTCCGCTTTTAAGAGGAGTTGTTGCGGGGATTTGATTTTGTATTAATGTTTTTCTAAAATTGCCCACAAAAACATTTCTGTTCCAATTCGCTAATAATTTAAGATTTGTTAAAAAAATTCCTTCATCTAATTTTCAGACTATCGACTACAAACTGTCTAAACTAAGATACACACGTTTATAGAAAGACGATTATTTTGACGACTTCATTACTACATGGCTGCAATACCACCGTTGTGGCTGTAGCCAACTTAGGCTAATTTATATTTTTGTATGCGACAATTTTATTTTATTCAACAAAAGAGAATAATACAAAATTAAAAATTACAAATTGATATTTATTTATTTTATTTTATTAAAGAATTTTTTAACAAAGTTATTTTATTTTTATAAAAATAAGATACATAGTATGTACATATCGCACTTGATCCACAAGAGTGTATTAACTCAAAATTTTTAAATATTAACTTTTTTCAAGAAATCAACTAAGAACATAAATATCTATCTACTGTAAGAATTTCAACGTATTCTAATTACTCTTTCATCTCGAAACCCACATATGAGACCATTTTTAACCGACTTCAAAAAAAGAAGGAGGTTATCAATTCGTCTGTGTGTTGCTTTTTTTTTTTTTGTATGTTTGTGCCTTCAGAACTCGGTCATTTCTGAACCGATTTTCAAAATTTTTGCACTATTAAAAAGGTTATGACTACAGATTGGTCCCATTTTAAAAGAAGTTAAAAATTTAATTAAAGGGTGTCCCCATACAACATACATGTTTTTTACGTGTATTATGAACTTTATAGGTCACCAATTTAAAATTAAAAAAAAGTGCGTATCACTGTAGCTCCCAATAATAAAAAGTAATTAAAAAATAAAATTGAAAATTAAAGGGTGACCCCATAGGTGACTTAGTTTCACCTTTATTCTTCTATCTTTTAAACCGTTATAGAAAAACACTTCAAAGTTGCACAGAATGTTCGTTACCATGTCTGTTATAATAGTATAAATATTTAAAATTAGAAATTAAAGGGTCTCCCATTAGTTGGTTTATTTTGATATATATATGGCCAAACTTTTGAATCGTTATAGACAGACAGTTGAAATTTACAAAGAGCTTGTATTTCTAAGTCCGCTAAAATAACAAGTGTAAAATATGAAATTGGAAATTAAAGGGTGTTCCAAAAGTTAATGTAAAAGTAATATATATGGCCAAACTTTTCAACTGTTATAGATAGACAGTTGAAATTTACAAAGAACCTATATTGCTTAGTCAGCTATTACAACAAGTATAAAATTTGGATCTATAAATTAAAGGGTGTCCCCATTATTGATGTAATTTGATCATTATGTACTCATCTTTGGAACAGTTATAGACAAACACTTGAAAAATAGTCAGAATGTTCATTACTATCTCTGGTATAACAACCAGTATAAATATTTAAAATTGGAAATTAAAGGGTGTCCCAATAGTTGATGTAATTTGATGTTATGGACAGAAAGTTAAAATTTAAAAAGAATCTGTATGACAAAGTCCTCTTTAAAAAGTATTTATATTAAAATTTCAATTTAAAGGGTGTCCCAATAGGTGACGTCATTTGATATATATGACCCTATCTTTTAAACACTTATTGATAAACACTTAACAATTAGACGGAATGTCCATTACTATATCTGTTATAATAAGTATAAATATTTAAAATTATAAATTACAGGGTGTCGAAATAGTTTATGTAATTTGATGTATATGTCCAAACTTTTAAACCGTTACAGACCGACGGTTGAATGAAACTAGTATAAAATTTGAATTCGGAAATTACAGGGTGTCGCAATAGTTACCGTCTTAAAGAAACATGATTTTAAGTTTCTCTGTTTTGAAGTCGGTTTTTTTTTTGCAAGAATTATTTTATAGAACAGTATTGCAGCGCCTCTGATGTTATTTAGGCGAATTAGTTTGAAGCTAGCATAGCCAATTTATAATTATTTTACTTCGCCCGCGATTTAGTGCTATGTGGTAATACCGGCAAAGGAGGGCGCTTAGTAGTCAACGTGCTAACCACTTAAGCTACAGCACCCTCTAACAGCACCCTCTAATAGCTACATGGCTGCAATACGACCGTTGTGGCTGTAGCCAACTTAGGCTAATTTATATTTTTGTATGCGACAATTTTATTTCATTCAACAAAAGAGAATAACACAAAATTAAAAATTACAAATAGATTAAAAATCAATAGGCTATTAGCAAATGTATTTATTTATTTTATTTTATAAAGAATTGTTTGAAAAAGTTTTTATTTTTATAAAAATAAGATACAAATGTATTTCTACAATAGTATCATAGTTTTGATGTAGCTGTCGTCTTCAACTTTGTTGCTTACTACATAGCGACGATTGTATCTAACAGTATTTGTAGTCGCGTAGCGTTGTCCTCTATGCATTTAAAGCATTATATATTTATATTTATTCCTCTAACTCCCACTGGAGCATTGGGCGCCAAAAGAATTACATATAATGAAATTTCTCCTATTTTATTTTTTTTTATTTTTATTTTATTATTTTATAAGAAGATCTTCAGCTCGACATGACTTTAATAAAATTAAAAAACTCAGTACTACAAACGAAATTTAGGTCAAATTAACGGATAAATTATTCGCATTACCTTCTTTTAGGGATGCAAATTTAACTAATTTTAGGATTGTTATTCTTAGAATATATTCCTGTCATTCTTTTGTTACGTATGTGACACTTACACAATATTGCATAATATAAATAAAATATAATGTTATTAATGAATATACAACTGTCTAATAAATGCAAAGTGATCTTTTCTTTTAAGATAATAAAGTTTGGCTGACATAGGTTTAATAGTTTTACAGTAGTAACAAACATTGTTGATGTTACGTATGGGACCTGAAATTACCCCAACTCTAAAATGCTGTGGAAAAATCTGTTAATTTTATTATCTAAAAATTAAAATAAAAATTGACTTCAGACCTTACTTTCTTATCAGCCCAACCATGTAAGAAACTGCACTTGAAAATGTTGCAAAGGCGTATTTAAAAAAATATTTTGTTGTTACGTATGTGACAAGTAAAAAAACGTGAAAGTAACACACTGTATTACAGTCGAACAACTTATTACACCTCAGTTTGACAACCTTATAACTAAACTTATAAATTTTTTATTTAGTTTTATTTATTTTGGACTTTTTAAAGAAAATTGTTTTAAATTCACTCCTAAGTACCCGTATGACTACAAATATTTTCAAACATTTTTTTTAACTATTACAAAATCTGTTGCAAAAAAACTTAACAATAATAGAAAGGTTTAAGTAAAAATAGGAGAGCAGTAACTAGAACTTTTTTGGAAAATTTATTGAATAATACTCTAACACAAGCATACCTAACTTTTGGTTGCTCCAAAATCTGAATAATGTCTTTGTTAGACACCAGTCTGTCATCATCCTTATTGGTTTTAAAAATAGTTGAATCCTCTCCATATTTTTACATGCAAGTGACTGAAATATCATCATCTATTTTCCTAAGTAATGAAATTCTTTATTTTTCTTACTCAACAGTTCCACTAATACAAAATTACCAGGATTAAAATTTTTGATTTTCACCTTCTGAATGACAGTCAACGTTGGGTGGGTTGAACATCTTCAACTTTGCTATCTTCTTAAGCAACTTCACTTGACAGTCCTTTCTTTTGAAGAAGTTGGAACCATTTTCTGTGACAAATCATACAAAACACAAAATCATTAGACTATGGTAACATACTCCAAGGATAGATCTAGACGATTGGTATCTATAATATATTTTTCAAGTTGTCAAATATCACATCATAAACTAGCGGTATCACCTACGGAACACTTGCTGTGTCACATACGTAACCGTGTTTTCTTTCAGTCATATAGAAATTTAAAATAAAAAAAAAAAAAAAAAAAAAAAATATGTAGAGTTAGATGATACACATAACCTAACCTTTACCAAATGTTATGCATGTTAACATTTTGTAAGAGATGTAATTATGATTCCTGTTACGTATGTGACAATGTACATACAAATAACTGTTATTTAAAAACTTATTTACTTGCCTATTTTGTTTAGAACTAGATTAAAACAAACATGAATAGAAAAACTGTTAAAAACACTTGTTTTCTTACTTACAAACCCAATTGATCAACAATCAACTTCAATCTAAAAAAATGTATTTATGATTTATTTTTAACTGACTTCAAATAAGAAGGAGGTTAGCAATTCGTCTGAAAGTTGCATTTTTATCTATGTAACCGCAGAACTCAGCCATTCAGCGTGTCGCTATAGCTCCCAATAACAAAAATTAATAAAAAAAAATAAATTTAAAATTTAAAGGGTGTCCCCATAAGTGACGTAATTTGACCTATATGTGCCTATCTTTTGAACGGTTATAGAAAAAACCTTGAAAATTTGACAGAATGTCGATTACTATGACCGTTATAATAAAATGTATAAATATTCAAAATTTTAAATTAAAGGGTGCTCCTATAGATCATTTAATTTGATGTATATGGCCATACTTTTGAACCGTTGTACACAGACCGCTAAAATATACAAAGAACCTGTTTTGCTAAGTCCGCTATAACAAAAAGTATAAAATTTGAATTTGGAAATAAAAGGGTGTTCCAATAGTTTATATAATTCTATGTATGTGGCCAAACTTTTGAACTGTTATAGACAGACAGCTGAAAATTACAAGGAACCTGTATTGCAAAGTCCACTATAGCAAATATACAATTTGAATTTAGAAATTAAAGGGTGTCTCCATAAATTATGTAATTTGATCTATATGGCCCTATCTTTTAAACCGTTAAACACAAACACTTAAAAATTAGGCAGAATGTCCACTACTTTCTCAGGTATAATAACAAGTATAAATATTTGGAATTATAATGTAAAGGGTGTCCCAATAGTTCATGTAATTTGATATATACGGTTAAACTTTTTAACCGTTTTAGACAGATAGTTGAAATTTACAAAGAATCTTTGTGGCCAAGTCCTCTATAACAACAGGTCTTTAATTTAAAATTGTAAATTAAAGGGTGTCCCAATAGGTGATGTTATTTGATCTATATGACCCTATCTTTGAAACCATTATAGACAGAATCTTGGAAGGTGTCCCCATAAAAGACGGATTCTGGTGAAAATAGCTTAACTTTTGAACAGTAATAGGGAGAGGCTTGACATTCACATAGTCTTTACTTTTTTTCCTCTAATTTTGGCGCATATTTTATTTGGTTTATAACTAATTCTTACAGATTACTTCTTATATTTTTAGTTTAGAATTGGTGCCCTTCTATCTGTTTTGAAGTCTTTTTTTTTGCAAGAATTATTTCCTACTGAACTCATTAATATTCGCAAACCTAAGTGTTTTACAAAACAAATATGACACTTAAAATAATTTTAAAAATATTTCATTTTTTTCATTGAGGTGACTGTTATAAAGGCATGACTGGCTGTTTTAACTAAATTTTATTTAAATTTTTATAATTTTTTTAAAACGTTTTTTTTTAAAATATTTTTTTAACAAAAGAAATTCTGCTGATTTGAATAAAATTAGTTTATATGAATAACTTTTATATAGATTTAGAGAAAATTAAGTTGAGTGTTAACTATTTTGTCGTTAGGGTTCTAATATTTTTTTCCTTAATATTATCTAGGAAATTTGGTTAAGTGTATATATTATATATCTTCCTTTGGAAAGGTATAGAAGTAGATGAGACAAAAGAAACTGAGATAGAATAAAAGATTCAGCTTTGAGAACACTGCAATGGCTTGTTATGTTTATTTTTTAAAGTGTTATTTAAGAAGAAGATTCACTATTCTAAACAATCGTACGATTCAATCACAAAACAGAATTCTGTCCTACTCAAAAAATCGTTTCAAAATGGCAATGTAGATGCCACACTATCATACAAAATACGATTTTGCAACTTAAAAACGCATGGAAAAATACTATTTTATGAATTTTTTCAAAAGATTATAAAATCGTACAGATCTGTCAGAAAGTCTGTCACACACATACACTTTTAATCCACACTATCATACTTTTTAAGCACACATGTAATTTTTGACAAATCCTACGACTGAGTATGATAGGAAATCATGGCCTTTAGGCACCTTAATGTTTGAAGCTAGAAGATTGTAGCGGAATTTTTTAAATGTCGTAGCACAAAATATCAATTTAAATAAAAAACTAATTGTGTAATTCAATAATCTAAAGCAAATGTCAGTAGATTTTCTACGGGGGGAGCAGTGCTTTCGGAGTATAGAGGGGTACCAGACCCCGGGGTACTAGTTTTTTCAGGTCAAACCAATGCCAAACGACTGTCTGTATATAGCGGATCAAAAGTTTGGCTATATATGTACGTAAAATTAAACTAACTATTGCGACACTCTGTAATTCCCGAATTCAAATAGATTCAAATTTTATACTTGTTGTTATAGCGGACTAAGAAATATAGGTTTTTTGTAAATTTCAACTGTCTATCTATAACAGTTCAAAAATTTGGCCATATATGTATATCAATTTACATTAACTATTGGGACACCCTTTAATTTTTAAATTCATATTTTATACTTGTTATTATAACGGACTTAGCAATACAAGTTCTTTGTAAATTTCAACAGTTTGTCTATAACAGTTCAAATATTTGGCCATATAAATATCAAATTTAACCAACTAATGGGATACCCTTTAATTTCTAATTTTAAATATTTATACTTATTATAACAGACATAGTAACGATCATTCTGTGCAACTTTCAAGTGTTTGTCTATATCGGTTCAAAAGATAGGATCATAAAGGTGAAATTACGTCACCTATGGGGTCACCCTGTAATTTTTAATTTTATTATTTATTACTTTTTGTTATTGGGAGCTATAGTGATACGCACTTTTTTAATTTTAAATTGGTGACCTATAAAGTTCATAATACACGTAAAAACATGTATGTTTAATGGGGACACCCTTTAATTTTTAAAATTTTAAACTTCTTTTAAAATGGAACCAATCTGCAAAAGCATAACGTTTCTAATAAAGAAAAAAAATGTTAAAATCGTTTCAGAAATTACCGAGTTCTGAAGGCACAAACATACCAAAATAAAGGCAACACACAGACGAATTGATAACCTCCTTCTTTTTTTGAAGTCGATTAATAATAGTTTTTTTTTCCATCACTGGCGGAATTTAATTAATATTTATAATTTAAAAAAAGTCGATATAGATAGCAAAAAATTTCTCATTAACTTTTACTTGACTAAACACTCAACTTCTTGAGACTTTTTAATTTTTTTTCAGATTTTTTCCCTTATCGCGAGCGCTATTGTGCACATCACACACACATAATATAATATTAAGTTTCAATAACTTTATTTAGAACAATAAAAGAAAGAAACTGTTTCTTTTTATAGTTTATTATGCCTGACCGGCATTTTGCCTCTTCCTTTTTCATTTTTAACACTTTCAGCTAATTAGGTCACTGTTGTATTCTATACATCTTTCATATAGTATATATGCAGCCCATCACTTCACTGTTATATTGTTTGTTGTTGTTGTGTATTGTTTTCTCTTGCTTCCTTCATGCAACCACCAACAGCGTTAACACCCAGAAACAAAAAAGATTCTTGTTTTTCCCAAAAACAATAGAAGCAAGAATTACTATAGAAATTTAAAGGAGCTTTTCTACGAGTATGGGAAAATAGTCATTGTCGTTTAGCTTAATTTAGTTCGGTTTTGGTTTTATATTTTTTTAATTTTATTTATTTCATTATTCCATTATTCGTTGCAAGAAGAGGGCTTTTGTTTTGTTAGACAAAAGTTTTGTAAAATTTCTTAAGAAGGAAATTAAGACTTTCGCTTGAAGTATTTTTTTTACAGAGATTAAATTCATAAAGATTGTATTTTAGTTGGATTTAAAGTTTCTTAACATAAATTTCAGCGTATTTTATAACATTTAAAATTGTTGCATAGTTTGAGAGGGAAAGCTATTTTTACTGGTTGTTATTGTATTGCTTAAAGGAAATTAAGTCAGCAATTTAACTTTTATTTCCAAAAACACTACTCATGTAGCAGTAGCTACATTAATAATTTTTGCAAAAAAACAAACCGACTTCAAAACAGATAGAAGGGCAGCAATTCTAAACTAAAAATGTAAGAAGTAGTTTGTAAGAATTAGATTTAAACCAAATAAAAGATGCGCCAAAATTAGCGGAAAAAAGTAAAGACTATGTGAATGTCAAGCATCTACCTATTATATGTTCAAATGTACCTATATGTTCAAAATTTAACCTATTTTCACCAGCATCCGTCTTTTATGGGGACACCATTCAAGCCTCTGTCTATAACGGTTTCAAAGTAGGGTCACCTAGATCAAATAACATCACCTATTGGGGCACCCTTTAATTTAAAGACTTGTTGTTATAGAGAACTTGGCCACAAAGATTCTTTGTAAATTTCAACTATCTGTCTATAACGGTTCAAAAGTTTAACCATATATATCAAATTACATGAACTATTGGGACACCCTTTACATTATAATTCCAAATATTTATACTTGTTATTATACCAGAGAAAATAGTGGATATTCTGCCTAATTTTCAAGTGTTTGTGTTTAACGGTTAAAAAGATAGGGCCATATAGGTCAAATTACATAATTTATGGCGACACCCTATAGTTTCTAAATTAAAATTGTATACTTGCTATAGTGGACTTTGCAATACAGGTTCCTTGTAAATTTCAGCTGTATGTCTATAACAGTTCAAAAGTTTGGCCACATACATAGAATTACATTAACTGTTGGAACACCCTTTTATTTCCAAATTCAAATTTTATACTTTTTGTTATAGCTGACTTACCAATACAGGTTCTTTGTAAATTTCAGCGGTCTGTGTACAACTGTTCAAAAGTATGGCCATATACATCAAATTAAATGAACTAATGGAGCACCCTTTAAGATTTTGAATAATTATACATTTATATTATAACGGTCATAGTAAACGACATTCTGTAAAATTTTCAAGGTTTTGCCTATAACCGTTCAAAAGATAGGCTAAAATAGGTCAAATTACGTCACCTATGGGGACACCTTTTAAATTTTAAATTTATTTTTTTATTAATTAAAAAAGGCACCAAAATAAAATTTTTTAAATTTTTAATTTATTGCCCTTTACGGTTCTTAATACACGTAAAAACATGTATGTTGTATGGGGACACACTTTAATTTTTAATATAATGAACTATTTTTAAAATGGGACAAACCTGAAAGCATTACTTTTCAAATAAAGAAAAAAAGTTTTAAATCGGTTCAGAAATGGCTGAGTTCTGCGGTTACATACATAAAAAAAGCAACATTCAGACGAATAGAGAACCTCCTTCTTTTTGGAAGTCGGTTGAAAATTGGATGTATTTACAGTTACATATCAAAAAGGTTTTTTTTTTTGCATTATTACTCTAGGAAGCACAGGACCTCCACAAGGCATCTTGATCTCCAACTCCATTCTTTTTGGCTTTTTTCTCCTCTTGTGAAGTCCTACATTTATAAAGTCGTAGACGGCATTTAGACGATGTTGACGAACGGGGTAGAGAAACAAGGGAGCTAGAAAAAATAAAAACGTAGTTTGTTTGTTGCTGTTTTGTATAAACTCGAATATTCTGTAATATTATTCTATTAACATATATAAGGGGTGATCCATTGCGAGGTTCCCTACTTTTTTAAAGAAAAAAACACAGAAAATTCAAAATTCAATCATTTGAAAGAACATTCTTTGCCATTTATTTTTTGAAGTTTATGTCTATCAAATGTTGGTCGTTGCTACGTCGCAGATGGTCCTTCCGTTGAGTCCAATTTTCGATGACTCGTTCGAGCATTTTGACTGGTAACTGGCGAATGACATGCGTGATGATTTCCTCAAAGGCCTAAATCGAAGCATAAACTTTAGACTTAACATATTTCCACAGGAAAAAGTCTAACGGTGTGATATAACACAATCTTGGTGGTCAATCGAGCGGCCCAAAACGTGAAATTATGTGCTCACCGAAATGTTATCTTAATAAATCCATTTATTGATGCGATGTGTAGGAATTGTCGCCATCTTGCTGAAACCAAATATTGCCGAGATCACGGGCTTTAGTTTCAGGCATCAAATAGCCGGTTATCATGGCACGATAACGGTTGCCATTGACGGTTACGTTCGCACCGACATAATTTTTAAAGAAATATAGACCGATGATTCCACCGGCCCACAAACCACAACAAACCGTTGTTTTTTCTGGATGAATCTCTCAGGTTGCTCTTCGTCCCAAATGCGGAATTTTTTTTTTTTTACAAACCCATTTAGCCAGAAATAGGCCTCATCGCTAAACAAAATTTGCCTTGATAACGTCGGATTTTCTTGGACCTTTTCCAGAGCCCATAGAGCGAAGCGATTCAGGCGTAAGTCTTTCCATTATGAAATGCCAAAGACTATTGAAAAAAGTATCTCTTCTTTAATCACCCTAATTGTGTTTTTTTAGAATTCTCTTACTTACTAGCTACTTTGAATCTCAAAACTATAAAATATTAAAGGTGTGTAACCAAAGAGGAAGGTTATGATAATTTTCACCTCCCCCAAGATCTCCCATTCGACCTATACATTCGTACAGATGGCTAAAAAAAAATCGAGTTTAATGGTTCTCCAATATGGTGCTATGGTTCTGGGGTACTGCCTCAGCTTCTAATTTGGAAAAAAAATAATAAAAAATAAAATTTTACAAACAATTACAGTCCCACCCTAGTATATTAAAAACTTGAACATCCACAAAGAACTAAACGTGCCAGTAGTTAAGGCAGCAATAGCGAGACATGCAACAATGTATCTAAGAAATCTTGAAACGCATCCAAATCCGCTGGCCCGCAACATCCTGAATGATCGGGGTTACATTCGAGGAAGAAGGAATAATATTGCTTTTATTTGCCGAACATCACAGAGATGAGCAATAATTAAATTGGTAACAACAACCGTGTCATCATAAAGTTTTTGTCTAGCACTGGGTGGATTTCGCTTTTAATTTTAGACCTAATATTTGAACACTTATTGTTAGTTCACATAATTTGAAGATACAATAAATATATAATGTGAAAAAAATGGTGCTCCTCCAGTGAAAAATATGATTTTTTTACAAAACATTTTATACGACTATGTGCAGTTTAGGTGCTGTGGGGATTTTTTTTTTAAATCAACACATACAATTTTGCCTACTAATACATTCTTAGATTTAGGTTTTTTGACAAGAGACCTAGGTTTTTGACATTTCTGTTGGCTATCTATTTATAATCTATGTAAAAAACTTATGAAGTTGAAATTCATTTTTAATTTGTTTTTGTACTTTGAGAAAAAAGGCATGTCGTAAAAGTCATAGTGTAAATATCCTCTTGCTACCAGATAAATATCTTAAAATATGCATTTGACTAAGTGAATGAAGTAAAACGACTATCAGCCTCTCAGTTTGAAGGTAAAAAGTTGGGTGCCATCACCAAAACAGAAGATCACTCGGCTCGGAAATTGATCAAAGAAACAATAACAATAACTCCACGTTCTCGAAATGTATAGTTATATTGCTTATTGTTCACTAATTTTCTATATGGCTACGAAGGCGAATTGAATTTATCAGTTGGGAATGATACACCAGCTGGTTGCTACCCCAGATAAATGGCTTTTTCTCTTCCTTTTAGCGCTAATGTCTTGCAAAAAGTCCCAATCCCGTAGTGCTCTCACTTTTTTAAATTATATTTGCCTTAATGGCTACCAAGGCGAATTCATACCAGGAGTGAGCAGTACGGCAACAACAAAACAACTTCGACATTCTACTAGGACAGCAAAAAATAATCAGCTGGGCATCATCGCTGACATCTATGCTGCTATGAATTCGCCTTTATGGCTACAATACAGATGCCAAAGCACATTGATATTTGACATTTGTAAAATTGATGGCACATTCACATTATGATATTACCTTTCATAACCCTGACCCTGAATTGATTTTTTTGTTTTAATCATAATTTTACATTCCTTAGCTCTCCCAACATTTTTATGTCATATAAAAAATATTCCTTTTATTCATATGTGTCATTGTCAACAGAACAAAAAAAAAAAAAAAAAACAACAACAAAAAAAAAAATAAGAAAAAAAATATTAAAAAATGCATATGGAATATTTATGTTTTGTTTTCACTATGACCCAAATTTTTTATACCACTTGTAGCAGTGATGATGACACAGGGATGCTAAAATCAAAACTACAATTAAGGGAAAATATTGACATGTTTTTATTCTAATGGTCTTTATGCTAAGCTTTGAACACTTCAAATAGGGTTGTGATTTCCTCTGCTCACATTCTTTTTTTATATTTGCTCATGTACCTTTTGTACACTAGAAATAAACTCCTCAAAGTCAGTTCATAAACATGTATATCGTTGTGTTTATATATAAGTAATATATGTATGTAAGTATACATATATACATTCATACTGTGTTTTTCTGCATGTGTGTTTGTTTGTACTTGTATAGAATGCTTAACGAGTCTAGCATAGAAGGCTCCTTAGCTTTCGGACGTTTATTATTTCAGAAACTAACGAGGAGAGAAGGCTGCCTCGGTGGGCTAGTAGGTAGTGTACTAGTCTATCAGTCCGGGGTTGTGGGTTCGGGTCCCACCAAAGGCTCTGGACATTTTCACTACAAGTTGGCAGGAAGACCAAGAAGAATCTTGGATATAATCTGTGTGCCTGCAAATGGTTAACTGCGTTAGTACAGGTCACGGACTCTCAAGTATAAGGACGATACTTGCAGACTGTGCTTGAAAAATGGCTAACATAAAAAAAGGCTTCGGACCACGGGCAGACACATATTATATGGACATGCTGTGGAGACCTAGTCTTAAGCAAATGTAAGCAATTGCCATAGACTCTGTGATGAGGAAGTGTGTCGACATGTATGAGTCGCCAGTCTGAAATCACTACAGGCTAGTGACAGCCTTTTACTCGTAAATCACGAGTCGGATAACAGAAATCATTAAGGAACGATGGGGGTCGAAAAGCGACCCATGAAGATAGTATTCTCTTGTTTCTTACCATATTAGATTATTGTTCATTGGTTTGCCTGGCTTCCATTTCGTTAATCTGTTTGTTTTTGTTTAGCTGATAGTCTATGAGATGATAGTCTATTGTAGCCCGTCCCAAATCAATGTTGCTAGCATCTGTCGTCGACTAGGAATAAGGCCTCCATATGGTTGTGTAGTGGTGCAGATCCTTGTTATGTGGTGTGTAGTCTTGCTAAGCATATATTAATTTTCCCTGTCAGGATTGAACTTGAACGCCAGGGGGATTATTTTTTCTCTTCGGGTGAATTTGTCTGGAGGGGGATCGAAGCTTTTTAATTAGAAACTCGAAAATTGCGAATTAAAGTTTAGTCCTTCGTCCACTATACCATGGCCGTTACAACAGCCATGTGTGGATATAGAAGCAATAAAGTCCGGATATTTCGGATAATGAGCGGCTGTTACGCAAAAAAACTCTTTGAATTCTAGCAAAATTAAGAGTCGGATGGTGCTGTAAATTTCTCCTACGTCAATTTAATTATTATTAATTAATATTAATAATAATTAATGTATGTATATTGTTCAAACTTTTCTAAGAAGATCTTACACTAGCAGCAGAGCTGTTAAAAAATTTCCTTAGCATATCCTGTGGATTTGGCAGTAAAGGATACTCGTCGAATAAATCTATGTAGGGGTTCCCTATTATGCTCTAAGTTCCTTATCTACATATAACAAAAGAGTAATTTTCTTTCCTGTCTATCTCTCCTTCTGCCTGCCTGCCTGTTCGCATCACGTAATGGATTTTAGTAAAATTTTGTGAGGAGGTACCTTAGAATCCTGATTCAAATATAGGATAATTTTTTTTTTTTTGCAAAAATTTCTTATTTCGAAGAGAAAATGGAGAAAAAGCAGTGAAATTACGCGATTGTACCGATATGCATACTTTATGTAGGGTTATTTTAAACACCTTAGACGGAGCTTTACAATAATTTTTAGAATTTTAAAATTTTATAAAAATTTTAGAATTTCATCCAGGTACCTTTATAAAAAGATGCAGTACAAAATTTGGTGTAGATTACTTTCAAAGCAAAATCGAGCAAATTATTGTCAGCACACACACAAGGTGTGTGGGCACAATTTGTGTATAATATGATTTAAATACAAAGAAGGTGACCAAAATTTATGAACCTTGTTTTTTTCGATTTGTTTCAACTGAAGCACCAATCTATAGTCCACTTATGATACTAATCGCAAGGTATCTAAAGAAATAACCCATAAATGTTTTATGGTCCTTCGAATCAGATATAAACCAGTGGCAGTTAATTTATTCTTATAATGTGAGAAACATGATTCTCTAATGATAACGCGATCGTTTGGCAAAAATTGCTTTCATTAATCCAAGACTAGCAACAATAATTCTTGCAAAAAAACCGACTTCAAAACAGATAGAAGGGTACCAATTTTAAACTAAAAATGTAAGAAGTAATCTGTAAGAATTAGATTTAAACCAAATAAAAGATGCGCCAAAATTAGAGGGGAAAAAAGTAAAGACTATGTGAATGTCAAGCGTCTCCCCAATACTGTTCAAAAGTTAAGCCTTTGTCTATAACGGTTTCAAAGATAGGGTCACCTAGATCAAATAACATCACCTATTGGGACACCCTTTAATTTACAATTTTAAATTAAAGACCTGTTGTTATAGAGGACTTGGCCACAAAGCTTCTTTGTAAATTTCAACTATCTGTCTATAACGGTTCAAAAGTTTGGCCATATATATTAAATTACATGAACTATTGGGAAACCCTTTACATTATAATTCCAAATATTTATACATGTTACTATACCAGAAAAAGTAGTGGACATTCTGCCTAATTTTCAAGTGTTTTTGTTTAACGGTTCAAAAGATAGGGCCTTTAAGATCAAATTACATAATTTATGGGGACACCCTTTAATTTCTAAATTAAAATTGTATACTTGAAAGTCCACTATGACTTTGCAATACAGGTTCCTTGTAAATTTCAGCTGGCTGTCTATAACAGTTCTAAAGTTTGGCCACATACATAGATTTACATTAACTATTGGAACACCCTTTTATTTTCAAATTAAAATTTTATACTTTATGTTATAGCTGACTTAGCAATACAGGTTCTTTGTAAATTTCAGCGGTCTGTGTACAATTGTTTAAACGTATGGCCATATACATCAAATTAATTGAACTATTGGAGCACCCTTTAATTTAAAATTTTGAATATTTATACATTTTATTATATCGGTCATAGTAATCGACATTCTGTCAAATTTTCAAGGTTATGTCTATAACGGTTAAGAAGATAGGCCCAAATAGTTCAAATTACGTCACCTGTGGGGACACCCTTTAAATTTTAATTTTTTTTTTTATTAATTTCTGCTGTTAGGAGCTACAGTGACACACAATTTTTTATAAATTTTAATTTGGTGCCCTTTACGGTTCTTAATACACGTGAAAAACATGTATGTTGTATGGGGACACCCTTTAATTTTTAATATAATAAAGTGTTTTTAAAACGGGAAAACCTGAAAGCATAAGCTTTCAAATAAAGAAAAAAAATTAAAATCGGTTCAGAAATGGCTGAGTTCTGCGGTTACATACATAAAAAAGCAACATTCAGACGAATTGATAACCTCCTTCTTTTTTGAAGTCGGTTAAAAAATGCTTTTAGTTGTCAACACTTTACCTAGTAAAGGGCTCAGTTTAAATCAGGCGTAAAACTCGAGAAGACTTCTTCGACATCTTGCATTATAAAAGCTGACTTAAAGTTTTTAAATTTATATTGTCCGTAATACATACGGTTATAGATATTCTTTTTACATAGTAGAGTAGCGAAGAACACGGGTTATGGCTAGTCCATATATAAACAAAATTGTATATACATATGTATATAAAAATATGTATATATACATATGTATGTAGACACATATCTATGTATATATGAAAATGTATATTTGAGTTAATGTTTGACATGTTGTTAAGTTATAAAACAACTGTGAGTTTACGAGCATGTATGTCTTTGCATGTAGAAAAATGTTAAACAAATCATCAGGTACAAGTACCCCCTAAGCTTTTACAGCCCAAGGATATGAAATTTCGCTTTTATGCTTCTATGGGTGTAAATAAATGCAAAAGAATGGTTGTTAAGTTTAATGTTTGCATATAAGTTAGTCACCTTAATAAAGAACAAATATTAAATATTTGCATTTTAGTTGTAAAATAATATAATTAAATATTGATAAAAACCCTCAGTTGCGTGTACACAACAGGCATACATATGTTGGTGTAGATGATTTTAAATTCATCAACAGGATTTAAATAACCACAGGATATATTTATTCCGCATTGAAAATGTACACAATTAAAACGCATAAATAAATGTAGCAAAGTTCGGGAGAAATAACAATTTGAATGTGATTACCTTAAGCGATTTAAGAAGGATTTTCTTAGTTGAGTTGTTAGGGTTCCGTACCCAAAGGGTAACAACGTAACCCTATTTGTTTTCGCTACATTGTCTGTCCGGCTCTCCTTCTGTTAGCAGCTTTCATTGTTGGAAGCGTAATACTTAGACTTTTGAAATTTCCACAGAAGCTGTTTAACTGTTGCCGCTATAGCAATAAATACTAAAACTTATATAGGGTGTTCCGATAGAGACGTGTTATTCACGTATATGTCTTTATTTCTTGAGCTGTAGGAGGGAACCACTTAAAATTTACAAACAGTAATTAAAACTTAGTTCGCAATATAAAAAAGTATAAAAAAATAAACCGAAAAATTAAAGGGTGTTCCGATAGTGATGAGATTTACATCTATATGGCCTAAGTTTTGAACCATAATAGGTAGACTCTTGAAATATTAACAGAAGGTGTATAACTGTGGCCGCTATAGCAACAAATACTAAAACTTATATAAGGTGTTCCGATAGAGACGTGTTATTTATGTACGTTCATGTATTTATTTCTTGAGCTGTAGAAGGCAACCACTTAAAATTTGCAGAAAGTAATTATTAAACTATATTCGATTTTAAAATTCGCCTAAAAATTAAAGGGTGTGCCGATAGTGATGAGATTTACATGTATATGGCCTAAGTTTTGAAGGAGAATAGGTAGACTCTTGAATGGCCACTATAACAAATAGTAAAAATTAAAGGGTGTGCCGACAGTGATGTGATTTGCATGAATATGGCCTAATTTTTTAAACATAACAGAAAGACTCTTGAAATTTTCACAAATGGTATGTTACTATGATCCCTATAAAAAACAGTAATAATTAAAAGGTTTTTCGACAGTGACGTGATTTGCATTTATAATGCCTTTTTTTTGAACCTTAATAGGTGGACTGTTGAAATTTTTACAGTAGATGTGTTACCATCGATGCTATAAAAATTAAAGGGTGTTCCAACAGAAACATGTGTTTGACGTATATTGCCTTATTTTCATAGAAAGTCCATATATTTGAACAGGTATAGGCCGACACTTTAAATTTACACAGATAAAATTTTACATTATATTCTATGACAAGTAACGAAAATATATTTAATAAAAATAAAAGGGTGTTCCCTAGATGTCGCGAATTTAAGGCATTTGACTTCTCGTATAAACGCTATAAACAGACACTTGACATTTAAACAGGGTATTTAGTACTATGCTCTAGTGCTAATGCCACATAAGACTTGAAAAAATTACCAACTTGTATCTTTTAAGTTGTACTGAACATAGTACGGAACCCTACATGTGTGAGTCCGACTTCCACTTAATTTAATTGTAGTTTTGCGCTCACAAATATCATTGCAAATAGTTTATTTTTGATTGTATGTAATTAAATGAATAATTTTAAATTGAGGGTGCTGTAGCTTAAGTGGTTAGCACGTTGGCTACTTAGCAATGGTCACGAGTTCAATACTCAGCCATGGCAACATCAATTTTTCTGATATGTATTAATTTTTCTTTATAATAATGGATATCACAGCGCCCTCCTTCGCCGGTATTACCACATAGCACTAAATCGCAATACTGTTCTAAAAATAATCATAACGTGCAACTGCAGTGTTGCCAGAATCGAAGCTTTAATATCACACTAACCATCTGTCTTATCTACTACTATCCCTTTCCAAAGAAAGTAACACAGTCAATTTTGCCTATATTATTTGCCTGAGTGGTACTTCTCTTTAAAAAAAAAAATTAGGGTCGAGTTTTTTACTAATTCATTTCTCTAGAAAGAAATTTCTTTAATTCTTCTCTTTGCAATAATGAGCTGAATTTTTGACATCTAAATGTTTAGAGATGAAACATGGTTTTGATGACTGTAAATATGATTTAATTGGGGTCTCAGAAATATGGTTAAATAGCTATATATCAGATAGATGCATATCGATAAAACGTTTTTAAAAATTACAGATATTAAAGGTGGCAAGGTAGTGGAGTTTGTTCATATATTCCTACTAAACATATGATTAGCGATTACATATATGAGGAAAACATACCACAGTGGGGCAGAATCAAAATATTTTGGAAATATTGCAGCCATTTGTAAAGGGTTAGGCCGATTGATACATTCTCAAGTTTTGATGGTGGGTACCATCCACTTGCCAGGGATGGCGCTATGTGGTCTCAAAGTTGGTTACCTTGCCCCTTCAAATTCATTTAAAGCTTGGCATATCTTAAATTTTTTAAAAATTATACATGGTCTTAAACGTCTAGTTAATATCTATAAAATGATGGTTTAATCTGAAAATCATGTTTCAAAATGAGCATTTTAAAAATAAAATTTTAGATTTTTCGATACCCTGGTCCAGTTTTATCAAAATAATTTAAACAATTTTCAAAAATTTTTTTTAATTTCATTTAATTTTTTCCAAAGTTAGTGAGCAAAATTCAAAATATTGCGGAAAAATTTAACAACATCCAACGATTCCCAAAATATAGACCAAAAATCTCAAAATTGGAATTTTTTAGTCTTTTGCCCATTAAGGCCACATATGGACTAAGGGTCATGAAATACTTTCAGCAATAGTTGGGAGTATATATAGCTTTATTAGGACAGTATTCTTTCTCCAATACCAGCTTTGGGGTATTAGAACATATTTAGCCTATATTCAAAATTTCGATGTAAAATAGGTCAAATTGAAGGACCCTCATCTTCTACAAGTTTGATTAATTTTAAACGAAATTTGTTTTAAACGTAAGTACATATTGTTAGTTTGGTCAAATATATAAAATTGAAATATATTCCTTAAGAGTTTTTATTCTATCAAAGAAAAAAATATTTGCTCGTATTAACGGTTTTTGTTTGTTTCAGATACAAATTTAAGTAATCTTTTAATTGAATCAATTATATATTTAATTAAGTATGCATAAAATAATTTTTCAATTAAATAAGTAACTGAATAAATTAAAAATTAAGTTGAATCTGAAACCAAGCTAAACCTTTAATTGGTGAATTTTCATGATTAAAAAATAACATTGGGGTCAATTTTTAGGCTAAAATACTCAACAATATTTGCACCAATTAAAAGTTTTAATTAATTTCAGATACAAATGTAATTAATTTTATAATTTAATTATTTTCTTAATTCAGAAAGAATAAAATAATCTTCCAATTAAGTAAATAATTGAATTAATTAAAAATTTAATAATACTTGTATTTGAAACTAATTAAAAACTTTAATTCGAGCAAAAACATTTTTCTGTGTATATTCACAAAAACAATTTGTTTTCGCTTATTAAAGATTCCAGTTAGTTTCTGGTCCAAATTTAATTAATTTCTTAATTGAATTAATTATATTAATAATAAAAAAAGAATATTGTTATAAATAAATAATAAATAAATAAATAAAAATCAAATAAATCTTTAAATTAATTGAATCAATTAAAGTTCTATAAATTTGTATCTGAATCTAATTAAAACCTTTAGATTAGATTATTTCGTTTGTATGGCCCAAAAACATATTTATTATTCATAAAAGCATAATTATTAATCTAAAAACGAAAATTTTATATTTTGTTAAAATTTATTGTTTCATGTACTGGATTCTCAATTAAACAAATTTCGTTTTAGAGGTCGCTTAGAGTTTTTTTAAAATAAATATAGTGATTTAATTAGGAGTAAATAGAAAAAAGGTCGCTTAAAATTGTATCTTGAACTTGAAGTTTGCACAACAATATGTAAGCTAAGGCGTAACTAATCCTTTAGTAAAGAAAATATACAAAATATGAAATTTCCTATCACTTCAATTGCATGAAGTTAGAGATCTTCATATGAACTTCGATTGTAAGCTTTCGTCTCCATTAGCCATCAATTAAACTTAAAACTTCAAACTTCATATAAAATAAAACTGAAGTGGCCTACACTCAACTTTACCAATCATACCTAATGGAAACAGATATTTGTATGGATATATTAGATAAAGAATAAAAGTTCAAATTATATTTGAATCGAACAATTAGTTATTTTCGGTATGGAGTTTTAAGTAAACTACCCCTTGCCCCTCCTGATTATGCCAAAAATTTATAAAGCTCTTCATCTCCATAAACCAAAGGCACATACTAAATTTCATTTTGATAAGTCATACGGTACGACCTCTAGAGCGTTTACAAAATTTGGGAGTAGGTAAACTACCCCTTGCGCCTTCCCGATTTTGTGCAAAATTTACACAACTCTTCATCTCCATATACCAAAGACACATACGAAATATGTTATACGATTTAACCTGTAGAGCGTTCAAAAATTTGGTGGTAAGGAAACTACCCCTTGCCCTCTACCGATTATGTCCAACAACAGCTCTATATATACAGCTCTACATCTCCATATACCAAAGGTATATGAAATTTAGTATCATTTTGATACTAAATACAAACTCCACAAAAATAGTGGCATACATAACAGACATCATCGCGAAAATAGTCAAAGTGGATTCAGGAGACCTCAAAACGTATAAATCCGTCGAAATCCCGACTTCGATTTTTTTCATGATTACTATACTTTACCTTATACTACGTAGTGTAAAGTAAAAACAAGCTTTAAAAATATTGTTTTTTATATGAAGTTTGACTATTGTTAAGACAACATGATGGCTAATATAGACGGGATTAAGCTGCTGAAAATAAAAATTTGTATCATTACAAACATCGATATGAACATATGTTTGTATTCAGATATATATTAATGATTATAAAATATTTCTTTCAAATTTCTCCTTCCTGCACCATTGAATCTAAATCTTTAATAAAAACAAACTATTTAAAAACAGTTTCTTCGACATCTTTTGTTATACAGTACCATTTGGTTTAAAACATACAAGGCGTCAAATTTTGATGTATAACATTTTCTTTTCTAATCGTTTAATACACTAGCATACAGACTCATATGCATATATATACACACACACACACACACACACACAAACATAAAACACACACCACTCACTCACTCACCCAAGAAAACAATCAAAACACACAATTTAAAATAAAACTGGGTTAATGGAAGAACAAATCGGCGAAAAAATAAATGAGTGAGTGAACGAACGAACGAACGAAAGAAAAACAACAAGAATGAAAACCATTTTGTCTGAGTGTATTTGTATGTTAGTGGTATTAAAACATTAAAGGCCACATATTGATGCATTACTATTGGCAACAACAAACAGCAACGAACAGAATTTAAACAATCAAACAAACAGTTGCTGTTGATGGTGCACTATCTAAGTATGTATTTTAAAATGTTTATGTGTGTGTAAAAGCAAAGGTTATACGAGAAGTTCTTTTAAGCGGCATTTAGACGGTCAAAAGCGACCTGCGGTATCAGGCCATCAAACTCGTTTAAATGCATGTTTGTCAAACACAGTGTGTGTGTTTTTGTAAGCGAAGAGTAAAGATGGCATGGCTAGAGCGCTCTTTTTTAAGAGAATTTATTTGCATGTGTGTGCTAGTTTTTAGGGTTCCGTACCCAGGGGGTAAAAACGTCACCCTATTGTTTTCGCTACAATATATGTCCGTCTGTTAGCGCCTTTTATCTCTGCAACAGCAATATATAAACTCTTGAAATTTTCACAGAAGATGTTTAGCCGTTGCCGCTATAGCAACAAATACTAAAACTTATAGGGTGTTCCGATAGAGACATGTTATTCACGTATATATCTTTATTTCTTCAACTGTAGGAGCCATACACTTACACAATTTACGAACAGTAATTAAAACTTAATTCGCTATATAAAAAAGTACAAAAAAATAAACCGAAAAAAGAAAGGGTGTTCCGATAGTGATGTGATTTACATGTTTATGGCCTACGTTTTGAACCATAATAGGTAGACTTTTGAAATTTTAACAGAAGGTGTATAACTGTGGCCGCTATAGCAACAAATACTAAAACTTATAGGGTGTTCCGATAGAGACATGTTATTCACGTATATATCTTTATTTCTTGAACTGTAGGAGCCATACACTTACAATTTACGAACAGTAATTAAAACTTAGTTCGCTATATAAAAAAGTACAAAAAAATAAACCGAAAAAATAAAGGGTGTTCCGATAGTGATGTGATTAACATGTTTATGGCCTAAGTTTTAAACCATAATAGGTAGACTCTTGAAATTTTAACAGAAGGTGCATAACTGTGGCCGCTATAGCAACAAATACTAAAACTTATAGGGTGTTCCGATAGAGATATGTTATTTACGTATATATCTTTATTTCTTGAACTGTAGGAGCCATACACTTACAATTTACGAACAGTAATTAAAACTTAGTTCGCTATATAAAAAAGTACAAAAAAATAAACCGAAAAAATAAAGGGTGTTCCGATAGTGATGTGATTAACATGTTTATTTCCTAAGTTTTAAACCATAATAGGTAGACTCTTACAATTTTAACAGAAGGTGTATAGCTGTGGCCGCTATAGCAACAAATACAAAAAATTTATAGGGTGTTCAGAAAGTGACGTGTTATTTACGTTTATTTATTTATTTCTTGAGCTGTAGGAGGCAACCACTTAAAATTTGCAGAGAGTCATTAAAACTATGTTCGCTTTTAAAGCAAGTATACACAATTAAACCTAAAAATTAAAGGGTGTTCCGATAGTGAAGTGATGGCCTAAGTTTTGAACGATAATAGATAGACTCTTGAAGTTATTCCAGGAGCTGTATTACTATGGCCACTATAACAAATAGATTTGCATGAATATGGCCTAATTTGTTACCCATAATAGATAGACTCTATAAATTTTCACAAATGGTATACATATTACAATGACCCCTATAAAAACAGAATTAATTTAATTAATTAATTAAACTAATTAATCACAGTGAAGTGATTAGCATTGTTATTTTTTGACCCGTAATAGGTAGACTCTTCCAATTTGTTCAGAAGATGTGTTGCCATGGCCGCTATGACAATTACTAAAAATTAAAGAGTGTTCCGACAGTGACATGTTTTTCACGTTCTAATTTTTTTAATCGTAATAGAAAGACTCTTGATATATTCATAGAAATAGATTTGCCATGGCGGCTATAATGAATAACAAAATTAAAGGGTGATCATAGAGATGATTTGTACGTAAAAAGCCTTATTTTTTGAACCGTAATAGGTAGACTCTTAAAATTTTTAAAGTAAATGTTAAACTTCAGCCGCTGTAACAATTACTAATAGCTAACGGGTGGTGACATGTTTTTCATGTACATAATTACCTTATTTTTTTAATCGCAATAGGTAGGCGCCTGATATTTTTATAGAAATTGTATTACCATTAATTTTAAAATTAAAGGGTGCCCCATAAGAAATTAAAAAATTAACAACTTGAAGTTGTACTAAACATAGTACGAAACTCTACGTGTGTGAGTCTAACTCGCACTTGACTGATTTATTATGTATTGTATTGCATGTAAATGGTTTTTAGGGATGGTATTAAATGTAAAGGGTTTTATTAGAGTTTATTTATAAAATATTTATTTATGTACATACATACATACATATGCATGTATGATTGGAAACTGCAGAATAAATTTAAATAAAAATAACAGTCGTCCGATATCGTTGTTTATAATACTCTCAATAATTCCTTTGTCCAAATTTGTTTCGTTCTTTTTTCTGATTGTCGTCTACCCATAATTTATCAACTAAAAACGCATCAATTAATTCAGCAGCGCCATCTTTAATAAGAAACTCACTGCTCAGTGTCTGTTGTATAATGATGTTTGACCAACTTGGCCTGATCATGTAAAACCTAAACACTCTCTCAAATCAGGCCGTGCTCACAGGCCGCGTCTGACCGTCTAAATGCCGCTTTAGATATAAATACGAAAATATAATTTCTTTATTATGAGCGCTATAAGTTTATTCAATATGTCTCAATATTTTCTATTTAACACCTAAATTCCTAAAACGGGAATGATATGTTCCAAAAAATATAAAAAATTATTTATAAAATTTTGGAAGGCGAAAACTTAATTTAGGATCTTCTGGGTCCAAGTTTAGGATTTTGAACATTCGCTGACCATAAAAGCATTTAGCATTTGCTAAACAAAAGTATGGGAAAACTTAAAGAAATTAATTTTTCAGAGGTAGGATTAGTTCTTATAAGGGGAACTTTTTTCTCCTTGGTCCGCTTTGTCTTTTTTCTAGCTTTAACAGCCTATGACTATAACAGATTTTTCTGTCAAGTTTCATTAATCTAGGGCCACTCAATAAATTTTCAGAGCCAATATAAGCTAAAAAAGTAATGTCCGGCTAGATTGCCTAAATACCCCTATATGCGTCTTCCATTTTAAAACACCACTGCTTTGCCTATGTGAATTTTTTTTAAGATATCTTTAGTTGTTCACGAGCTACCGACTTATGTATTTCGAAAATAAAATGGTTTTTTTAACCACTGTGCACCCGAACATTCTCCTGATAAGATTATATTTAATAATAATTTTTTTTATAAGCAAATAAGAAAACAGACAATAATTGATATGCTTAAAATTGAATGTTCGAAGATACTTTACCTCCACCTCTCGTTTTTGGACACATACGTATATACATATGTATATGTTTCAGTATTATGACTACAACTAAGTAATGTGATGTTGAAATACTTACACTAAAACCTATGTATTTTTACGCAACAACAGAAAACCCATCAACACACATCATGGCAGCTTCAGATTTTGTTCAACAACAAACACATACTACTACACAAATTCTCATATTCATGTGGCTTTATTATGGCTGTACATGTGTGTTTGTGTGTGTGTTGTAATGATGGCAACCATCAGCAAACAACACAAATGACGAAATGAGAATAAAATAATATGGTACGCGTTTCTAACAGTTTTTTTATTTTTAACCTAAAGTGGCATTTGCAGCATTATGGTTTAGAAATTTTATAGAAAGAAAAAGGAAATTAAATAGAAAGCAATAAAAACATCGTACATCCAATACCTACATTCAAATACTCTTGTTTGTAGATTACAGAAAAAACACCTCCCAGACGCACATATACGATTACATATGTATGTACATATATATTTTATTTCTATTAGATATCTTTTGAAAAGATTTTCTTTACATTCAATACATTAACTGACATGTGTTTTGTGGTGTTATCAACACCAACAGCAACAACAACAACAACGACAGTCATACACAGTTAGAATTTTACAAACACAAACATACATTAACATACTCGCATCATCTTATATAGAAAATAATTATTTTTTACCCATGTAATCTTACAAACTTAAATGTTGTTGTTTTTATTATTATTATTATTTGCTATCACGTTGTAAAAAATTATTTTGCTTTTATTCACATATGCCTCGGTAGTCTTAAGGTTGTCGTTTGTGTAATAACAGCTGTCTTTGGTAATGCTTACTCACACCTTAGCCACTTTTCCTTTGCATTAGTGCCACAACATGTGTTAAAATTACGACTTAGAACATCATTGATTATTTGATTGAAATGTAGAACAAGGTGTCTTATGACGACGAGTTAAGTTCAAGATAATATTTTTTTTAGGAAAATATATTGAGATTTCTTTTAAGTCACTTCTTTGAGTATACTTTATGCAATAATTGAATATAACTCATACGCCACGAAACACTTTTTTTTTCAATTCATATTATTTATTGTATCTTCAAATTAGATGAACTAACAATAAAAGGTCTAAAAGTAAAATGAGAAAAATTAAAAAATATAGAAAAAAAAATTAAAATACATTGTGGAACAGCCAGTATGTAAATCTACACATATAATAAAATAGTAACTCACTTCTGTCTGTCTGTCTGACTGCTTTTCATTGACGTTTTCATCACATAAAAACTACTAGATCCTGGTCCTGGTCTCATAATAGGATACTTTTTTTCCGCAAAAATATCTTAGAAATTGGAGAAAAAGCAGTAAAAGTACGCAGTTGAACTAACCGGATATGAATACTTTACTTTTTATAAAGTAAAAAAATACATAAACTGATACGTGGCATATCTTAAGGCGAAACTAAAAACGCCGGTATTACCACATAGTACTAAATCGCCACTATTACCAAATAGCACTAAATCGCCGGCTAAGTAAAATAATTATTAATTGGCTATGCTGGCTTCAAACTAATTCGCCCAAAGAATACCAGAAGCGCTTGCGAAGCTTTACTATCGCACTAACCATCTGTCTTATCTACTACTATCCCTTTCTAAAGGAAGTAACATAGTTAATGTAGGCATTAATTGCCTGTTACTTCTCTTAAAAAAAAAAACTAAAATCGTAAGGGTCTTTGGATTGCATTCAAAGCAAAATCGAACAAAATATTGAAGGACGCTGACGAAATGGCGGACACAGCTAGTCTTACCTATTTGGCTTTAGGTTTGTATATTAAGATACGTATGATTAATAATTAATTTAATCAAATATCACTCATACGCCCGGTCACACCTAAATTAAACAAATTTCTTTTAAACCCTTTCAACAATTCCATGGATATAAGGATAAACTGCTTATCTCTTATTATGTATTTCTGAAGTAGAATTGTGTGCATTTTAAAAATTAAGAAATATTTCCTTACAAATTCCCATAAATGAGTTAATGATGATAACAAAACTTAAGAGCTTAAGTTGACTTTTGCAGTTATTCTGCTGAAGTATATAGAGGCTCAACTCTCAATATTTCCAAAAAGTGACTATAAATGTCTTAAAATTTTATCTTTTAGTTTTCTGACAGTTCGTTTGGGTATTTACATGGAAACTATTTTTGCACCAAAGGTTTTAATTAGTTTCACATATAACTTTCATTAAATTTTTAATTAATTCAATTATTTATTTAAGTAGAATATTTTTTTATTCATTGTAAATTAAATATATAATTAAGTCAATTAGAAAATTAATTAAATTTGTTTCTGAAAATAATTAAAATCAGTAATTATTTCTAAAATTGATCAGGAAACGAAAAAAAAAACATTTCATTTAGTTATTTATTTGTGTATTTTATTGAAAGAAACATAATATGTATTCTGAAAATCGCTTTCCAAATATTATTTCGCTTTCCAATATAATACAAATTTCAGGGAGCAACATTATTCCAGTGAGAAAACTTGGCGCACACAAAAAAAACTCTGTCTAAATACCTAATAAAATAGAATAAAATTTATAAGATATCTTTATGGTTTTTTTAAGAAGAAATTCTTATTATTTTAATAAGAAGACCCTTTTTAAAAAAATCAAGAAGAAAACTTAGGATTTTTATTAGGTATTCTTATTGTTGTTTTAAAACAGGGTTTCTTCTTGATTTTATTAGGCTATATTGTTTTTTTTTTATAAATACATACAAAATTAACAAAAAAAATCTCAAAATGAGAAACTAAAAACAATTGGTAGATTGCGTTTTTGACATCTCCTTTAACATTGGTTGCTAATCAATCTTTGATTTCTTTCTACCTTTTCTTTTTATGACATTTTATTTTGCCTTCATATTATCTTCTATTTTTCCAGGGGTGAAAGGTCAGGGGAGCTTCTTCTGATGGATTGTCTAGAGGGGTTGAATTCACATAATTTATAAAACCCGAAAAACCATGTGAAAATTTTTCCTCTGCCAGGGATGGAACCTGGTATGCTTCGTTTTGTAGGCATGCACTTAACGACTACACCAAATGTATATTTTATATTTTAAATGTTAACAAACATTTTCTATGTCGATTTCTATAAACGAAATAACAAGAAAGCTAATATAATCAAGAAGATAACCTTATTAGAAAAATTAAAAACTTGATTTACACATGATCATATAGGAACCTTAATGAAAACAATCAGAAAATCCTTTTTTAAAAAATCAATTAGGTAGGCTAATGAAATCAATAAGAAATCCATTTTTTATACTTAATCATAAGAAAACCTAATAGAATCAAAAAGTTTTTCTCTATGGATTGTTGCAAGGCGAATCCATAACAGGTGATTGCAGAGGCGAAAATGCTCATCATATGCATGAAATCGAAAAGTCAAACTCCATATAAAAAAATTATAAACAAATTTTTTCTATATGAAATCTGACAAATGCAAAGGGGGCGAAAAAGCATGAATTCGCCCGTGCAATCACCTTGTATTAATTCGCCTTGGATTGTTGTTTTTGTGTCAAAAAACGAGTAAAAAATTGTGAATAACAAGTTTTCTTATTGATTTAATGGGATTTTCTTATAGATAAAATTAAAAAGATTTACCACATAAAATAAACATAAAATAAGCATAAAAATAAATCTGTTAATACATATATTTTTTGAAATATATTTTATGAAATATTTATGTATGTATATATTATGAAATGATAAATTATGATTATACGTCATAGTCCTTAAAATCTTTACAGGCTGGTGATTTAATTTTCTTTATTATAATACCTACTTATAAAATGAAATGTGTTCATGAGTTATAATAATATGCCTTGAATTCCAGAAAATGTATGCACACGTATTTAACTAAACTTTATTTTCCATACTATATATGTATGTACACATGTACATGTATGTGCGTTTTTTCTGTATTCTCAAAAGATCTGTTCCACATTTATTTCATTGATTGATTGATATATTTATTACATTGACCACACGAAATGAAAATTTATTTGAATGAACATGTAACAGGAGAGATGAGAATTGAATGAATAATGTTACAATACAATACATAAACATAAACATAAATATTTTAGTTCATATGCAAGTAAAGTAAAAGGCATAAATCCATAAACATAAATATACATGGACGAGCATAGATATAATTGTTTTGCATGTAAATTCAAAATAGCAGACCACATTTGGTCCATTCGTACGTATGTACATATACAACATTAAAATGATACTTTAGTATTTAGCCTCTCGTTCTCTCTGTCGCTCTCATTTACGGTAGGTATCAACAAATTCATTTTCCAACGATAGCAATAACAATAAAAACAACAAAAAGCACTTCTTATTGTATACAATGGTGTCAAGTGTAAATGTATGAATGATGCATTAATGCAATAAAATATTTACATTCGTGTTTTCGTTGTATTTGTGGCCTGGTTCAAGAGATTTCAGGAATAAAAATACATAACTATAAAATTATAGGGTTATCCCATCTAAAGTTAGAAAATCTTAAGAAATTGTTAAGGAAAAAATATTCTTCACTAATTAAAAGTTTTAATCAATTTTAAATTAAGGTCCAATTAATTTTTTAATTGAACAAAACAACTTCCTAATTAAACATTTAATTGAATCAATTAATAGTTTTATTAAATTTTAATCTGAAACCAATTAAAGCCTTTAATTGGTGAAAATAATTTTTTCTGTACAAGCTTTACTTTTGTCTAGATAAGACCCACTGTACATGTACTAGTCAGAGTCTTTACCGTTTGAATAAATCGGAGACTGATGTTATTGAATCTAAAATCAGTATTTACATAGTTTTGTTATATCGATATACTTATATATTGAACTAGCTGGCTGTGCCCACACACGTTGTATGCGCCCTGGCAATATTTTGTTCGATTTTGCTTTAAAAATAATCTACACCTAATTTACTTTATAAAAAGGTACCAATCCGTGGATAAAATTCTAAAATTTATATAAAATTCTGTAAAGCTCTGTAGAAGACAGACAAGAAATAATTACTCATTATTTTAAAACAGCGCCATCTGTTGCGCAACATTGCTTAAAATATACTGCTTTCAAAAATAAAAGATGTCTTAAAGTTTAAATCGGTAAAAAAAATCGGCGTACTTTCATTCTTGGAAATAAGTTATTTTTGGGGAAAAAAAAGTATCCTATAGTGGCATCAGAATACTAAAGTACCACCTTATAAAATTTTTGTTAAAATCCATCCAGTAGTTTTTACGTGATGCGAACCAAAAAAAGAAAGACAGACAGGCAGACAGAGAGGAAATGGGTTACTATTTTATTATATGTATATATAGATCACACAAAAATATCCTGCACAAGGTCCGGTTTTCTACTAAACCCTGGGATAAAGGACTTTAAGGTCACCCTCAATAGTGGTTTCGAAAAGGGATTCTTAATATCTGGTAAAAAGTACATTGCAGCAGTTTTAACAGATGGTTCGAAAATATATGCCCGGTGTGATTTTTTTTTTTATTGTGTGAGAATTTAAAATGACAATAGAAGACAACAATATTGTTGGAATAAAATAATCTGGTAGATAATTTCATGATATTTATTTTTTAAATATGGTTGCATGGTTCATTCGATCTGTCCAATTTTTTACTGTGTTTTCCAATAAATCTGACCGTATGGCGTCAATGGTGGCTTGCATATTGCCTTCCAATGCTTCAATAATTGCTGGTTTATCGGCACAAGCCAATGACTTGACACAGTTCCATAAAAAATAATCCAGAAGCGATAAATCGCATGAGCGAGGGGGCCAGTGAATAGAAAATAAATTGATTTTGTAATAAATCGATTGTTAAACACTCTGTATGGCAAGTTGCCCCGTCTTTTTTGAACCAAATGTCGTTGATGTTTAGTTGATTAATTTTTGAAAATAAAAATTCAGTCAACATGGCTCAATAGTACTCGCCACTCACCGTAACGTTAGTTGCTTGCTCATTTCGAAAGAAATAAGGACCGATGATGCCGCCAGCATGTAATCCGCACCAAAAAGTCAATTTTAATGAATGTGATTCGTTAACGGATTGAGGATTTTCTTTGCTTCAAATACGGAAATTATTGGCTTTCCAGCCAAGGGGCCTTTTGAGCACCATTCAATGTGGTAGACACACCTTTGATAGACATTCGATATTCTATGGTACATTAACCAGTTTGTAGCCCTTTTAATAGCAGTTATTTCTACCCGTAAGACATATAAAAGTCACTTGGCAGTCCCAAGCACATTTTTATTTAAAATTCTTCCATATGGACTCCATCCCCAACTCATGTTTTTGGATCACACAAAATGTTTGAAATGGAAGAGAGTGCCCCACAAAATAAAAACTGCTTGTGTAAAAGGGTCTCGGAGATTGCTTAAGGATTGTCATTGCTCCAAATACGGAAATTATTTGCCTTCCACCCAAGGGGCTCTTTGAGCACCATTAGCGCCTGTTTACTTGTAGTAATATCTACCTTTTCAGGTTTAATGAGTTCATTGCAGTACCTTTGTTACCTTTGCTCCAATTTGGCCATTTCCCAGTGCTACCTTGGGTTCTGGTCCACAGAAATTCACAGCTGCTGTGCCTATGTATCCTTTAGTCTACATCAACGCTACCTCATTACCCTAGGCAGATCTGTTAAGTTTTAAAATACATTCCAGCACTAGTATGGAATACACATTCAATTACCTCATACCTTTTGTAACCAACAGGTTGTCAGGTGCAATGAGAACCTTTCTTCCATGCACCAGCAGCTGATCAATTGTGCTGATAGACGTACTAACTACAGGATAGATTCAGCTCAGCTTTACATCACCTGTATCTGCACCTGCTCTTACGTCCATAAGAGAATAATCAGAAAAAATGCTGAACTCATTCCCCTTAAACTCGCTGTGCAGGACTCCTTCCACGATGAGTGTTCGATGCAGTCTATTTTTCTTCTACTTAAGCTTTTCATAATCATATTAGCTTCCCTAACCTTTCATACTATACAGCATATTATTATGCCTGACATTGGGCCGAAAGCTTTGCCAAATGGCAAATGCTAAATGGCATAGCTTTGGCTGCAAAGCTGACATTGCAGCCTTCAACCTGATGAATAAGTCCAAAGGCAGCAAACCCAACATTGACTCAGTTGCCTGTGTTGGTGCCGTATTGCACTACATATACTCATACAAACAATCCTTTGAACCCAATCCAACTTACGCTTAGTTGTTAATTAATGTAGGGGGAATATCGAAGGAGACCACTTCCATAATAGGTTATTTTTCGATACGCTTATATTTACTCTGAGAGGCTTTTGGCCACCAAACCACAGATGAATAAGTTCTTGTGGGTTGCACCGTAAGGTAGATTTCCCACCTTCGGCCACCCACACTTTATAATTAATGCAAGATCCCTTTTGCTTTCCGTGTCTTCATTTCAATGTGTTCGTTCCAATTAAGTTCCTTGTCCAGTGTCCAGAGCCTATAGAATTCCTTGACACGCTGATTTTCGACCCGAAAAGCATTAAGGATCCAACCTCTATATCCTTACTCCTTCGGGTGAAGAGTGTAGCGTTCAATTTGCTAGCAGTTGTGGTTAGCGCCTGTTCATTTCTCTCATGTTATGAGAGCCTGCCTCTCATGCATCCTTGAATGGTCTTGATAAACTTTCCACCAACCATAAGTGCCACATCGTCGGCATATGCAGACTGGCGGGAAATACTTTTTTTTTTCATAAATTTCCTTCCTATCTACTTTCTATTGAATTAATAATCTAACCCATAACATTATTTGACTTTATTATGCAAAGTTCTCGCCGATTTTAGTATTTTAAAATCAACTTAAAAAACTTAAATTTCATATACATATATATACCCATATACATATGTATATAACCGTATATAAATGTCTTTGTTTTTGCTTTAATGTTCCAATGTTCAGGTTGTTTTTGTTACTTTGAATTGAAATACACGTGAAGAATATCAATTTCCGTTTCCTTTGTGAAACCTTACGTGCATCTAGTATTTGTGCTACACCGAAAACATTGTTGTAACTCTCACACTTTCACTTTACCGATGTGGTTTTTGTTGTAGTTTGTGTTTCTAAAAATGTTTCTACAAGTTACAACGTACTCCTCTCTATACACCTTTTCCATGAATAAAGGAATACGTGTAAATTCAAGCAAATAGTTTTGGTTGTGACTTGAATGAACATTTGTATATATCGTTCGGTGAAATGTAAAAGGGAAAGAAAAATATTAAAATTTTATTACTACTTTCAATAACTTTCATTGATTTTATGCATAAAATTCTTAAATTTATAAAAGAAGTTAAAAATTCAGTGAGAACACATTATGAATCACAATCATTGACAAAATCAAATACTAAAGTTTGGTTAGTTAAGTGGTTTTGCATGTCAGCTAACGATATGTATGAATGTTAGTTGGTGACAGAGCATATACATGTTTAAAAAATGTAGTCTTAAAAGTTTTTATCCTATTAATTATGAAGGCAACTAAAGCATACCACTATTAGTTTTAGGCTCCTTATTCTTCAGTAATTTCTACAAGTCAACTTAATGGATGATGACAGATAGATTGCATTGTCCAGATAGATTGCATCGTTTAAGCAATTCCCGCAGTCCGAGATGATAATGTCACAATAATGCCAATAACACTATCATGAAGTATTGTGTTCCCTTTGTTTGCCAATTCATTCGCAACACAGTAACCATAGTCCCATGTCCATTCATGTCTCCGCATCCATTAAACTATTCAAATTCCGACATCGCATTTGCCCGAATGCCCGGCATTCCAGTACTAGATTCAATGTGGTAAACACACCTTTAAGAGACATTCGATATTCTAGGGTACTTTAACCAGTTTGCAGCCCTTTTAATAGCAGTTATTTCTGCTCGTAAGACATATAAAAGTCACTTGGGAGTCCGAAGCATATTTTTATTAAAAATTCTTCCATATAGACTCCATCCCCAACTCATGTTTTTGAATCACAAAAAAAGTTTGAAATGGTAGAGAGTGCCCCACAAAATAGAATCTACATGTGAAAAAGGGTCTCGGGGTTCAATAATCAATGAGAACCTTTCTTCCATGCACCCGATTTTCCAGCAGCTGATCAATTGTGCTGATAGATGTACTCTCCCAAACACTAACTACATGATAGGTTCACCTCAGCAGTACATGCACCTGCTCTACTGTCCATAAGAGAACCATCAGAACCATCAGAAATGCTGTCATTCTCCTTACACTCACTGTGTCCCACAATATAGAATCTACATGTGAAAAAGGGTATCGGGGTAAAATAATCTATGAGTCTGGGTATAACATTCGTGATTCCTAGAACGCATGAGCATTCCTCATAACCTATGGTTCCATGCATCTATGACATTCAGTCTAACTGGTGTTCTTAGTGCTAACTTCTTGGCCAATAGGTTTACTTATCACCAAAAGATGCCATCATAAGAGTTGACTTGATGGCTCCAGTTATTCAGGGTCGCCTTATTGCGCAATACCTTTTTACCCAGTGTTTCTGCCATGTCCTTGCCAACTGAGACTAGTTGTAGTAAATCCATACATATAATAAAATAGTAACTAATTTCCGTCTGTCTGTCTGTCTGATTTGCATCTGTGTTCGCATCACGTAAAAGCTTTGGATGGATTATCTCATTTCCAAGAGAAAGTGGGGAAAAAGCAGTGAAAAAACTCAATTTCCGGTTTTAATTTACTGAAATTTTCGGTTTAAATTTGGGATATTTTAAATACTATTCCGCAACATTAGGCGCCAATTGAAAAAAATTGGTATTTGATTTTTTACTTTGTGGAATTACAATGTTGTTAAAATATTTTAAACACCTTTTACAGAGCTTAACAATAATTTTTAGAATTTTTTATAAATTTTAGAATTTTATCCAGGGATGGGTATCATTATATAAAGTAAATACGTAGACGTGAAGCAGTATAAAAGTAAGAATCTTAATATTTGGTGTGGATTACTTTTAAAGCACAATCGAACAAAATATTGTCAGTCTTATAACGGGTAAAGTCATATAACGGGTCCGCCAAATAACTTTTTTTTTGAAAATGCTATAAAAAACTGCTGAATATTTTCTCAAAATTCTTTTTTTATTTGAAAGTACAATCCTTCCGGTTAATAATGGAAGATAGTTTCATTCAAATGGCTGCCTCTGTTGGCTATGCAGTAGCCTACACGATCGGTCCAATTTTAAAGCACATTATCTATTGTGTGCAGCTGTATTTCACCAATGGCTTCACGAATATTGTCCTTTAAAGCGTCAATTGTCTCTCACTTGTCGGCGTAACACTTATCTTTGACGGCACCCCACAAATAATAATACAACGGTCTCAAATCCCAGCTGATAATGCGATCTTCAAAAACAGGGCACAAAACATCGAGTGTATCTTCGGCTGTGTGGCACGTAGCGCCGTCCTGTTGAAACCAAATGTTGCCAATATCCTCCTCTTTAATTTTTGTGAACAAAAATTCGTTTAACATGGCCCGATAACGATCGCCATTAACTGTAACGGTTACTCCTTGCTTATTTTCGAAGAAAAATGGCCCAATTATGCCTCTGGACCAAAATCCGCACCAAACAGTGACTCGTTTTGGGTGCATCGGCTTTTCAATGTATGCGTGCGGGTTTTCTGTGCCCAAATGCGACAATTTTGCTTGTTTACATACCCGCCAAGATCAAAATGAGCTTCATCTGAAAAGATGATTTTTTTGGCAAAATCGGCATCTTCTGTAAGTCAATATTTCCCAGTGTTGTTCAAGCGTATGCACAACCATATTCGTTCAGCGGAAGGATAAAACTAATAATCTGTCAAATCAGACATGAGCTAAGTGTTACCATTAACGAAATAAGCACTAGTTGAAAAAACTTTAGATCACGCACCCTTACCCCTGGGGATTCCAATTGTCAATGCAGGAATATAGCAAATGCTTTGACGCGGTTCACTCGGGGAAAATAGGGGCACCAGACGCTAGGGTTCCTAGAGCCTAAATCTGGAAGAAAAGGTCTGCGATAAAAATTGCGGGTCCTCTTCGAGGCCCGACCAGTGCCCAAAGGACTGGTATCACGAGAATCGGTGGCCCCACAGAGAGCCTATCCTCTCTGTGACCGGTTATTGTGAGGTGCCATGTAACATGTTTATATATTTCGAATATATTAATACCGAAACCCAGACTTTTAAACCCTTTTTTCGAATAAATTTTTTTAATACTTCTATATTGAAAAAGTTAAAATATTTATTTCATGAAAAGACTTTTTTAATTGTCCTCGAATATACATACATGTAAATAGACATATGTCGTTTGTGTGTATAACGATTTGACATTAAAATTGTGTTACATTTAATATATGTAAAAACATATATATCAATGTATGTGTGTGTGTGTGTAAAAATTGTTTGTAATTTTTTTGCTAACAACAAAACTTGTTCGTAGATTTTGTGTATTGTGAAATTATTTATAACCTCAATTCATTTGTTATTAAAGTTTACAGTTATCCACAAACTTACCAATCGTTATTGGAATTTACATGAGGTATGTATGCACTATTACACGTACACTTTACTATACTTATACTCTACTATACGTACACAACACCTATAACACATATTATACTCATTATGCAGACTTTACATAAATAAATAACAAGACACGAAAACTCAAAATACTCAGTTGGAGTTGGAAAAAAATAAATTATGAAAATACATACACATATTGGTAAAAAATATACATATTTAATATTCATCCGTATGTGTAAACTTCGATTAAAAGTTTCGACTCTGTGCACTAGAGCATTGGCATCGTTGTTTTATCTAAGAAAAATTTCTCTTAAAATCAGGATTTGTACTCTTCTACCACAAAGAAAAAAAAATAAACATAATTTTATTAACATTTTCTTTATTTTCAATTAGTCTGTAGCGACAATGTTGCTTTAAAGCCGTTTCACACTATAACACAGGTATTAATGCTTTTGAGGAAAATGAAACCTTGAAATGATGTCTTGTTATTGTTGTATTATAGTGTGAAACGCCCTTTAAGGCCATGATTCACTATCATACTCAGTCGTACGATCTGTCAAAAAATGCACATGATGGTGTGGCTTAGAAATGTATGTGTGTGACACACTTTTTGACAAGTCGTACGATTTGATAATCTTTTGAAAAAAATCATAAAATATTGTTTTTCCATGCGATCAGAGTTGCAAAAACTTGTTTTGTATGATAGTGTGGCATATACAACGCCATTTTTAAACGTAGGACAGAATTCTCTCAGATTTTTGGATGATTAAATCGTACGATTGTGTAGAATAGTGAAGCCTGGCCTTTAGCATCATCTGTCATTATATGTTATTCAGTCACTAACCTTCTTGGCAAGTTATACAATTCGATTTCATTTCTTAATAACAAAACTTGTTTTAAATGTGTAACCTTGGTGTAAAAGTGCGCCATAAAATTCTCGTATCTTTAGTAACGAAATATATTTTTAAATGAAGGGCTCTGTAAACAAACATAATTTACTTATATAGGACAAAGAGGTTCATCAGGTGCCATTGCATCCACAAAAAGTTATTGCTTAGTGCCTAGATAATTTACTTTTCTTGACACACTGATTTCCAATCCAAGAAGCGTTAAGGATCCAACCTATTTACCCTTCCTCCTTCGAGTGAAGAGCATAGTGTCAGATTTGTTAGCATTTATGGTTAGCTCGTGTTCATTGCATTATACCTCGGTGAACTTTCCACCAACCAACAGTGCCAGATCGTCGTCATACGTAACCGTATGTTATGTGTGAATAAGAAACTTACCTGGAACGAACACATTGAAATGAAGATAGGGAAACCAAAAAGAATATTGCATCAATGTAAAAGAGGAGGATTTACACCATGAAGGTGCGACCCATTTTATAACTTACGCATTTTTGGTTTGGCGGCCAAAAGTCTCTCAGAGTACAATTAAGCATAAGTTGGATGGGGATCAAATGATTGCTTGCATTAGACTATGTGATGCAATACGCTCGGCTTCAACACAGACAGTTGAGATTGCTGCCGTTGGACCTATTCATTGGGTCAACGGTACAATGCGATGCATTTTGGCATAGCTTTGGGCTGAACATCGGGCATAAGCGTTAAACACAATGAGTGTATTCTCTATACACTCATTGTGTTTAACGACATCGGCATTTTTTCTGATGGTTCTCTTATGGACGGTAAAGCAGAAGTAGGTGTATACTCAGCTGAGATGAACTTGTTTTGTACGTCTACGTTTAGGAAGAATTGCTTGGGCTGCTACATGCATTGGATTACCGTACATCTATACATATAATAAAATAGTAACTCATTTCCGTCCATCTGTCTGTCTGTCTGTTTTTTTTTTTGTGTTCGCATCACGTAAAAATTACTAGATTGATTTTAACAAAATTTTGTGAGGAGGTACCACCATCCTGATTCCAATATAGGATACTTATTTCCGCAAAAATATCTCATTTCCTTTTATTTTTAAAAGTGGAATATTTTAAACAAAATTGCGCAACAGATGGCGCCAACTGAATAAAATTTGTATTTTTACTTTGTGAAATTACATTGTTTTAAACACCTCTTAAAGAGCTTTACAATAATTAAATTTAATTTTTTTTTTATAAATTTTAGAATTTTATCCAGGGATGGGTACCTTTATATAAAGTAAGGGGTTCTTCAACAGGGACGCTACAAAAGTAGAGCGACAGGGACAGCAGACGACGCCATATTTCTTGCCGCTCTTTTGACATTTCTCTTCAGTAAGGTTTGCCATTTCATGATGGAAAGATATACGAGCCAAAATTATTAAGATTTACTACCGAAATTCAACCAAGTTTGGAGAACGTGTTATCTCACGAAATGTTCCAGTCGATTGGCCGCCTTGGTCGTGCGATTTGACGCCGTTAGACTATTTCTTGTGAGGCTACGTCAAGTCTATGGTCTATGCCAACAAGCCAGCGACGATTGATGAACTTCGTACGAATATCGAACGTGAAATTGCAGTAGTATCGGCCGATTTGATTGGGTTCAGCGACTGGACTTCTGCAAGCGTGCCCGTGGTGGTCATGCAAAAGAAATCGAGTTCCATACATAATGGCATCGAACGTGCTTTTACAGGAATGAAGAATTTCATTGATATCCAAACCCGTTTTTGTTTTATTAAAAAAAAAAACTTTTGTAGCGTTCTTATTGAAAAACCCTTTAAATACATAAGCCATAAAAGAGTCTTACAAAGCAAAATCGAGCAAAATATTGTCAGGACGCCCACGTTGTGGCGGCACAGCTAGTATATATATAAACTTAAAACTCTAATTTTGCTTCTGAATTTTCAAGGAACAATGATTTACTAATTACGGCTTGTTTTTTACAATTTTATTTTGAAAGTTTGTGTATATATTTTTCGAGATTGGCATATTTTAGTTCAAACACACACACACACGAACACGTGTATGGGTTTGGTTTTAATTTCACCTAAACTGTTGATAACAACCTGAAGATGTTTGTACTTGTTATTTGAATTTTTCACCTGTCCTTAAATCAGTTTGTTCCTCTTACATATTTATGAAATTGACTTTATTGTTTATTCATAGCACTAGATAAAACCTTGAAGATGTGGAATGTTTGATTAAAAATTTGCCTAAATTTGAAAAAAAAATTGTTATATTACAAAATTTGTTGACAAACTGTACGAGTATATAAGCAAATAAGTCTTGAACAAACATGTAGGAACATGATACTTGTAAAAACTATTATACAATAAGTTAAAAAATTAATAATTTAACTTCTAAAGACAATTGTCTGCTAGGTTGCATAGGTCGCCGGTTAATCTATTCCAAAACACATTTGGACTCATTTAGGTTTCAATCTTCCCTTTGTTATCGATTATATACTAAAACACCGCACGAGCACAAATAAAAAGCAGCTCATAAGACGCTCATTATAATATTTCAATGAATTCATTGAAATATTATAATGTTCATTGCATACGGGTAACGATGAGTGGACAATAACAAACATCGAAGACCATCGAGCTAAATGCGATAAGCTTGCAGATTTTCCATAAGCAAGTTTGAATAAGAATGTATGACTAAATGTTAAACAGAATAACAATGAACTTTGCGATTTCAAGCATTTTTATGCCTTGAGTGACACCTGATCACAGTTCGTCTGTACAAACAACAAGCACAGAATTTTTTAACAAAATCACTTACTTTCATATTAAGGTCTTCATTTCTTAAGATATATAAAAACCGAAAAACCACTAGTGCAAGCAAAGCGCACTAAGCCTTATCCAAAACTTCTAAAACACACTGAGTGTTTCGAATATGTCACGAGTAAATATGGCGCTCACTAGTACGGAAAGTTCATTTTACTCGGTCACCTCATTGCGCTTATGATACGAACAGAGGTTTGCTCACTAATATGTATTATGATTTGAGTAGGCATGTGTTCAGTTAGTTTGTGTTCAAGTATGACCACTTATTCATGAGCTTATGAGCTCCATATGTAAAAAAAATTGTAAAAAACTACATTCAAAAAATTTTTTTTTAATTAGAAACTTATAATGACGTTATCAACACAAGTTTTCCTTAAGCCGACTTAAGCAATTTTTCCTTCTTGCCGTAGCATTGATGAATGAACAAGTCTTTTTGATTATTTTAAATTTTTTTCTTTTATATTAAATTAATTTAAACTTAATCATCTAATACAATACACTTAACAAAATTTAAAATTTCATTGCTAACCGAAGGTTGGCTGAAGCAACAACAAATATAAGGTGGTAAATATTAGAAAGTAAAAATATCAAACAAGAAGGAAGCTTTAGGTAGTGACGAAGATGATTAAACGCGATTTTTCTGAGTTTGGTTGGTGAAATATATGATATTTACAACTTAACACTACCCAAAGTCGATAGATGCAAAGGATGCTGAAGACGGACGTAGCTGTCCAGAAAATGCATTACATTCTGCTAATGTCTAAAATAAAAATATAACCAATTTTTCTTTCCCAACGTCAGTGCACGATTAATACTCTCATTAATCGAAGAGATTTGGAGAACGGAGGGCCTTTACGATGAGCTAAAGGAGGGTATTGTTGAAATACCGAAAAAAAAAGGAAATTTGTCGGAGTGTACTAACTGAAGGGGAAATACTATTTTGAGTATGGTGAACAAGCCGACTCAAATCCGCCTTAGAACCAGAACTCCGCCAAGAGCAAGCTGGCTTTTGACCACGAAAATTGTACGTGGATCAAGTAAACCCCGAAGGGTAATCGTTGAACAGTCTGTAGAGTGGAGATCTCCTTTATATCTGGGATTTATAGACTTTGAAAAAGCATTTGGTAAGCTCGCTCATAACACCATCTGGAAGGCACTTGAATGCAAGGCAACCCCAACAAAAACAATTTCTCTTATTAGAAGTCTATACAATGGCTCTACTTGTGGGGTACTCCATGAGAATTATCTCGTCAACAGCATAAGCGTAAATACCGGCGTACGGCAGGGATGCTTAATGTCACCTCTGTTGCTTAGTATTGTCCTTGATGTAGTGATGGAGACTGGAACAGAAAACTCTACTGGAATTCAGTGGGGCTTATACAAGCGGCTTTTTTTTGATTTGGATTACGCCGATGACATTTGCCTACTGTCGCACACGTTCAACGACATGTCTCAATAATTAAGACTTCTAGAAGCAGCGACAGCGTAAGCAGGTTTAAAGATAACCTTAGAACAGTCTTTATCTATGCGTGTGAACACTGACAACAGATGGCCCCTTCAGCTGAACGGTACCACTGTTGAAGATATTAACAGCTTCTGCTATCTCGGCAGTATTATCAACAATAACGGAGGATCCAGTGCCGATATTTAAAACTGTATCAATTGTGACCGACGGTCGTTTTGTTTTCTAAGTATTTTATGGAAGGCTACTAGAAAAACGAAAGTCAGCATATTCAACTCTAACGTGAAATCAACTCTATTGTATGGCTGCGAGACTTTGAATGCAGCTTCACACGACATAAACGCACCCCAAGTATGTGCCAACAGATGCCTGAGAAGGATTTTGAAAATATTTTGGCCACATGTTATATCCAATTGCGACCTGTGGACAACCACAAATCAGGCGCATCGAAATACTGAGATGTAAGGGGAATTTTATAGGTAACGCATTACGTAAAGCCGCAGATGACCTAACACGGGCATTCATTGAGTGAAACCCGCAGGGTATCAGAAGAAGAGGAAGACCCAGATACACGTGGAGAAGACATTTGGATTCTGTAGTAGCAACCACAAGGAAGTCCTGAAATGAAATCAAATGAATAGCTTGTAATAGATCACATACATGGAATACATTTGTAATGGCCCTATGCTCCAACTTGAAACCACAGGATTTAATATATATATTATTTTTATTTAACATTAATCACTTAATTCGTAATTAAAATTATTGTTTCTTAGAGAGAATAAAACGAACTAAAGGTTAATCGAATTATTTTTCTTTAACTGGCGTAAAATTTACTGGTGAATAAAATCAGAGTTGTCCCGCAGCCCGCCGAAGTCGAATTCGCGACGAAAATTTAGTTTTTCTGCGTGTATGTAAGTCGAGTACAGAAAAAATTCATATAATTTTTAAAAATTTTTTGAGACCTTTAAAGATTTTCATTGAACCGTTTTAAAGGGTTAACCAATTTTTTAATTGGGGTAAAATTTAGTAAGAAATCGAATGGTTGTGATCTCGGGTGCTTATTAGTGTGTAATTTCGGTACAAAAAAAAATTAAAAATCGCTGATAATCGGTTATTTCGAAGTCATAAAAGGTACATATGTATAGCATTTACTCACGTAAAAAAAGGTGAAAAAGGGTAAACTATAAACAGCTCTCCTGTAAAATTTACTTTTTTACCCTTAATTCGCTTTTTATTTACGCGGTCACATATGCATGTAATTTTAATTAAATCTAAGCCGCCTAGAGAGTGCCTCGATAGTCGTGTGATAGTCTATCAGTATGGAGGTTTTTTGCCGACAAACCAGGAGCTTCGCAGCGAAAGTTGTATAACATTTTTATGAATTCTAAGTTTTCTTCAAATAAATATTCACTTAAAACACAATGAAATATGTATTCATTATTTCAAAACATTATTACACTTATAACAATATTATTTATTTTCTAACAAGCTTTTATTCTCCCTCTGTTTAAGAAATTATAAAAATTTTTCTTCACAAACTTTAAAGTGAAAAACGAAACATAATCTCTACAAATACAAACATTAAAATAACGTAATCACATCCTTAACAAATCTAAAAAGTCAAAAAGATAAGCAGACAAAAAGTCGAGAATTGAAAGCGAAATAAAAGAAATGAAATGAAATACAAGACAATAGAAAAAAGAGCAAATAACGAAATTCTAGCTAAAAAGACGTGACATCGCAAGAGATAAAATGGCTAAGCAAAGCTACAGACAAGCCAACAGTTTATTGCCCCTACCAGCAGAAGAACAAAAAGATCCTTTAAACCAACAAATACAACAAAAAACAAAAAAAGTGAAATTCTAAGTTAATGGTAAGTGTACGAAACGCACACACTCTCAACCAAACACACACAAAGAAGACATTAAAACTTCAAATGCAAAGAGTATAAATGAACAAAGCGAATACTAAAAATCAGTTAAAGCTCCTAAAAATAAAGTAGACTTTAATATTACAAGAAGAAGAAGGAGAAAGGCAATGTTAAAACTTATACCAGGATAAAGTGGCAAATACCATTCTAAGTATATTTTTAAGACAGAAAAACGGTAAAGAAAAAGCAAAAGCAAAAAAGTTAAGCCAATAAAGCCAAATGTGTGTGTAGAATTCTTAAGGAAGTACAAAGCATACTATCACGCACAATGTCACATTTTGACACACACGTACAGACACATTTACTTGCATTAGGAGTAATGGCAACACAAATCAGAAAGTATTTCTTTCTTGTTCATTGACGCATGAAAGGAATAAATTTCGCCATTTTCTTAGCTATTTCTTCACACATTCACTACTTTCACTCAACAAAAAAAGTGAAACAAAAAGAAAGAATTACAACTTAAGCCTCAACAAATAAATGGCGAAAAACTCATTGAAATCTCTTAGCAAAACATTTTTTAAACAAGAAATAGTTATCGATAAAATTTCGATAACAAATTTTTGTTACCAATAAAACGTCAATATAGAAGTTTTGTTAACAAAAATGTTTGTTACCAATACAACTTTTATAAAGAGAATAATAATTCGATAACAAGTTCTTGTTATCGAATTATGTTATCGATAACAAGTTCTCGTTATCGAAGTAATATTCGACATAATTTATACCTAAAAAAATGATAATAATAAAAATATATTTAAAAAAATATGAAAACTAATTTTTCTCATTGATGTAGTTGCTATAAAAAGAAATGTTACCAATGCAATTGCAATAAAAGCATTGTTATCGCTACAATTTCGACAAGAAATATCTTACACAATAGCTTTTATATTGAAAAAATTCCGTTAAACAAATTTTATACGCTACCGATAAAATATCTATTAAAAATGTTATTCGAAATTAAAAAAAAATGTTATCGATAAAACTTAAATAAAAATTTTTTGTTATCGATGTTTAAAAATTAATAAAATCAATATCTGTAGTTTCAAATCAATCAATATATTTAGTTTCAAAATCTTGCTGTCGATACAATTTATATAAAAAAAAATTTGTTACCGATAAAAATTGTTCAAAAAATCATGAGCAATTGTCGTTTCAAAATCTTGCTGTCGATACAATTTATATAAAAAAAAAATTTGTTACCGATAAAAATTGTTCAAAAAATCATGAGCAATTGTCGTTCTATAAAAAGATTTTATTACAAACTAGCTGTGACCACACAAGTTGTGTGTGTCCTGATAATATTTTGTTCGATTTGCTTTAAAAGTAATCCATTTTAAGACTCTTTCTTTCTTCGCTTTATATAAAGGTATCCATCTCTGGATAAAATTCTAAAATTTATATAATATTCTAAAATTCTAAAAATTATTGTAACGCTCTGTAAAAGGTGTTTAAAATATTTTAATAACAATGTAATTACACAAAGTACAAATACAAATTAAATACACATTGACTATTTGCTATTAAGTAATTCATATTTTGTCATTATTTTTAAACAGCATGTATGTATAGATATATATTTGTATCTCTCGCATATAAAACATGAAAAGGCTTTTATCTACATATATATCTAAAAAAAAGTTGCATTGTGTTAGAAATTGATGTTCTCTGGAATGCGTGAACCGATTTTGTTCTACAAAGTTTATATGAAAGGTGTCGTCAATACCAAGGTTTTTATATACATATGGTCTCTGTATGTGTATTGGTTCATGAGTTATATCCGAAATAGTTGGCATGGTACCGCCCACATAAAGTAAAAAATTATTATCGTGTTCCTGGCGAACTGCAATAGATAGCGCCTTTAAACTTTGCAAGAGTAGCCTTTGTGCTAAGGCGCATAGTCTGCCAAAATAAAGAATGAATTGGGACAGTGGGCGTGGTACCTCCCATACAAAGTGAAAAATTATTATTGTGTATATAGAGAACTATAATAGGTATGGTCTTCAAAGTGGGTACAAGTAAACCCCATACCCATGCGGATACTCTAGAAAAACATAGGCTGAATTGGAACAGTGAGCGTGGTACCCCGCATAGGTTAGATTAGGTTAGGTTAAGTAGGCAGCTCCAATACAGCTCACTTGGGTCCAAGCATTGGTCCCTTTGTGTTACCTGCAAAAGAGGAGAGGAAAAAAGGAGAGATAGAAAAGAGAGAGAGAGAGAAAAGAGAAAAAGCGTTGAAATAAGACATAGGATAATAGGATAAAATCACAGACAGACAGACAGACAGTTTCAAGGTAGAAAGAGAAGAATCAGAAATGTGGGGAGGTAGCCACGGAGGGCAGGTTGGTCAAGCCAGGTTGTTGACGAGATTGTCTATGCCTCGCCAAGTGGAAGTGGGTTAGAAAACCAACCGCTGCTCCTCAGAAAGGAGTTAATCCTGCTCGGTTCTAATATAGAGACACTTGCAAAGTACCTTTGTCCAAGGTACTGGAGGCGTTGGTATTTTAACGCAAGGCAATGGCAAAGGAGGTGTTCGACAGTGGTACCACGCATACAAAGTAAAAAATTATTATCCTGTATCTAGAGAACTGCAATACGTAGCACCTTGGAATTTTGCATCAGTAGTCCCATATTAAGATACAATAAATATAATTATAATATAATAAATATAAATTGTAATAAACACAGACTGAATTTGAAGGGAGGGCATGGTACCTCCTATACAAAGTGAAAAATTATTATAATGTATAGTCTTGAAACTTTGCACAAGTAACCCTCATACTAATGTGCATATTCTAGCAAAATACAGACTGGATAAGAATGCTGGGCGTGGCACATCCAATTAAAAGTAAAAAATTGTTATCGTGTTAATACGTATAGTCTAACAAAAAACAGGTTGAATGCGAACATTTTTGACTTGAGAATAGCGTGCGTTTTCGCGTTAAAGGTTGGTCATACTTTTCATCGAAATGTTTATTGTATTTTTTGTGGATGGGTGTAGCGAAGCGCACCGGGGATAGCTAGTTTTAAATAAAAAAATAACTTGCCGACAATAAGGAAATTAAATACCGAATTTAATAAAATGTGTGCCGACTATAGTCATAAATGGACCAATTTAAAAATACCTAAAATACTAAAATTGAATGAAATGATATTTAAAAACAGTTAATTGGACAGTAATAAATAGTTGCTATCCCACTAGCATGTTTATATTTATAACGACACCACTTTAAATACGAAAAAATTAAAATTACCGACTAATAAAATATATTGTCATTAATGCAGTTTCTATAAGAAAATGTTATCAATACAATTTCAATATAAGCTTTGTTATCCATATTGATATTGAGTATCATAGTCTATGTTGAGTATAGCCTAGTACTCTGTTCGAATTTGTGAAAAAATGTGGAGCAACATTTATTATTTCGACTGCTTTTACAATAGACAGAAACAGATATTTGCACATTCTATTTTCTGATTTATTTACTTTAAATGTGTGTGTGATTGAAAATCTGTGGTACATGTACTTTGTTGAGAAATTTTAAGCAAGTAGACGCCGACTTGAGATATAATTTGAAGCAACACAGAAAAAGGCGAAAAACAGGAAAGGGAAGAAAAAATGTCCAGCACGAAAGTCATGAAATACACACTCTACCTCTTTAACCCCTTGCCAACAAATCTTGTCTGTCTGCCCTGTTTCTCTCTATTGTGAAAGGGGACTTTACAAGTAAAATTTGACATTCAAAATGTGGTGTCTATCTCGGGATTTGGAAGAATTTTACGATTTTATTGCTTTTAAATATACCAGATTATTTTACAAAATTTTCCACAAAAATTTTACAAAAAATTCCACATGAAATAATAACCATCTGCTTTATTTTACAGCTTTGGTAAAATGTTGCCTGAAACTTTTCAATGTTTTTCCACAGTAAAAACAGAGTACTACCTCTGTAACATTTTTTCAAGACTTTTTCATACAAATTTTGTATGTATGTAGTTTGACAGCATTCCGCATGAAAAAATCCACCGAATCACCGCATTCGATATCAAGTAAAATCTCTCGTAATTTTTCATTTTGGTATCATGGCACTCGATATCGAATAAAAAGTATCGTAATTTCATTTGAAAGTAAATGTTTTTGAACCGTGTTGTCTTGTTCACTTGTTGACTTGTGATTACTCTATTACAATTTGATATAAATAACGATTCGATAAATGTACCTATGTCGAATGGCATAATTAGACTCGTCTCGTATTTTTTATTCGATACGATAGATTACTAGATATCGAATGCGGTGATTAGGCCCCTGGGCTTAGAACCTAATAAAATATAATAATTTTATTTTTTAATTTTTGTCACTGATGCAGTTTCTATAAGAAAGTTTATCGATACAATTCAATCCATTCAGTAGTTTTTACGTGATGCGAACACAAATGAAAAGCAGACAGACAGACGAAAATGAGTTACTATTTTATTATATGTATAAATAAGCGTCACTCGGAAAAATATAGGTGCCCGCAAATTTTTTTTAAATTTTTACTTAAATTTTTTTCATCAGTTTTTGTGTTTTTCGAGGAACTACTCTAAACTAGACCCAAAATGTAACTAATATAATTACATACATATGGGTATTAACTGTTTTTAATATAGACCAAAACATTTAATATCAACTAAAATAACAAACTTAGTACAAAGTTATTTTTAACGTTTATCAACACTTAATTACCTCAAAAACGAACAATGTTGAAAATTTAATTTCTTTTTGACAAAATCCTGTATAAATGCAGGCATCCCGTTTTTTCTCTTATAATTTTCCATCTATTGCAAAACTTCTCATTCTAACAGTGTTTGTATATGCATGAGAATTTGATGGTGTAAATAAAGACAACAATAACGCAAATTACTCTTGCAAATGACAACAGAAAAAAAAACCAAAAGTGTTTCTCAGAGACTCACAGAGAGTGGAGAGAGACTTAAACAAAGAATGAGTGTAAAAAATAAAGCCAAAACAAGAAAGAAGTTTTTTGTTGTTGCTGCTTTCAACTCAAACAAGTTTAAGCAACATTGGATGGAAGAAAAAGCGCTCAGTTGCTGCGGAAATTTTAAAGCGTTCGTTTGGCGTTATTGGTCTGGCTGGAAGTGAATGCTGGATTAGAAAAAAGTTTGTGTTCTTGTAATTTTTAAAATTGTATGAAAAACAATTTTACAACGTGTGACGGTCGAACTAATTAACAAATATAATTTATAATACTACTATAATAATTGAGTGGAGTTCTATTCTACCCTCTAATTGTTTAATAAATAAAGCATAAAAAGGTTCAAGAAATATCGAAAATTTTAAGAGGGAATCAAAAGTGTGTGGAAATAAAATATTAAGTGATTTTGGAATTTAAATCCACAACAAGAAAAGAAAAAAAATTATAAAAAATTGTTGGTTTTGGTGCTGTTAAACTTAAAGTTTATCACACCAGCAAGGAAGATTTTCTTTGTGTGTGGCAATTCAATCCAAAAAATTAAAATCAAAAGGAAAATATGAAGAGAAAATGTATAATAAAGTCTTCAAGTGTTTTAAAGTAAAACAATAATAGTTTAAAAGTAAGAAATCAGAAATAAAAATAATTTAAAAAATCATAAATATTCTTGGAAATGAATTTATATAAATAAAGTTTACAGAACATAACAAATACTGGTTTTATGGTGGATTTAATCTATTTTCCGGCTCAAATTTGAAGTAAGTTTTGTGTTTTTAACCATATTTTATTTTTTTAGCATCATCTTAAAACCATCAAAATCTTTTTCAATTTATTTATATCTGCTGTTTACCTTTTACAACTCTTTGTTCTTCTTATGTCTATCCATAAATTTGTTAAGCAGACTTTGTTTATTTTGCATTTTTTATAAGGTTTTTTTACATGGTTCATTGAAGTTATTACGCTCTTTCTTCGTATACAGAAAGAGCGTAATAAAAAAGTTTGTTTTTATTCTAAATTTTTTCTAATATTTTTTATAAACAAAAATAATATTAAAATCGAATAAATTATATACAATTTTAAAGACTTTTATTGACAAAGTTTTAGTTTTTCTCCTTAAAATATGTTTTTTCACAGATAAGTTGCTGCTCATTATTTTATATTTTCCTTTTTTCTCAACTCAAATACACAAGAGATAATTTTTTGTGTATTTGAGTCTTTTTGTAATGTTATTTTTTTATTGTGTGCCTGAGTTGCCACTTTATTTTTTATTCTACTGGGTAAATTATTGAAATGTAAATGATATGCACTTTAGTTACATACACTTCGCGACTGGTTTTACAATTTAATCGGCCTCAGTTATAACGTTGTAGGTCTAGTTGTTTATTCGACGTTCAATTTAGATTACGAAATTGGTACGTCTATGTTTTTTATTTAGTTTTTGTTTCTCATGCCAATGTTTAATAAACAACTCAAATACCAATGCATTTAATAGAAACTATAAATAAAGTACGACGAAAAATACTAGAATTTAAAATATTTACCATAAATTATTTATTGTTTTAAATTATAAATTGAATAAACATTCTTGATAAAATCTGTAAAAATGTTATAAATGTTATAAATTTTACAGATTTTTTTTTTAAATAAACAAATGTTACTATTAATTTGGTATTTTATTATATACATATCTGCCGTCCTTTATAGAATAGTATAAACCTATTACACTTCATAATATTTCCATCGCCTTATTTTATTTGTTTATGAAGTTGAATTATAAGTTGGTTTTTATATTTATTAAAAGACAGTTGCGAAACTCCTGGCTGTCTGCAGAAAACAGCTACAGCAGGATTCGAAATAAGTCGATAGACTGACAGACAACGATCAGTCTACGGTTGCAAATTGTAACCTGTAGCTGGTGTTTTTATATAAATGCGACTTGCAGGAATTATTTAAATAGATTCGTGCGTCATGACAACATTGTTTAATGAAAACTCAGTGATAAACACTGATTTGACATAAGCCGACAATAACTCGAATTTTTGTGTACAGAGAGAATACGAATTCTTTTATTGTCATGACAGTACTGTCAAATGTAAACGCTAGGTTAGTCACTAAAGGCCAGGCTTCACTATCCTACACAATCGTAGGATTCAATCACAAAAAATCTGACAGAGTTCTGTTCTACTCAAAAGGTCGCTTAAAAATGGCGTTGTAGATGCCATACTATCATAAAAAAAAGATTTTTTAACTCTGATCTGTCAAAGCCATGCAGTTCTAATCCTCACTATAATACTTTTTTTTTTAGCACATATTCTCTTTTTGATAGATCGTATGATAGTCAATCATGGTCTTAAGAAGTCACTTTTCTGGGTGTATGGCATATTTGGTAACGTCGACTGTATAAATCGCGATTATGGGCAACATAATCGGAAGTATCATCTTTTTTTCTTTCTTGTTAAACACACTATTGTTAGATTGTTAAAAAAATATGAGATATTTTCAATGTTCGCACTCTTTCGGGGGTTATTTTGGTAATATATTTAAAAAACTATCACATGATAATACGACTGTAAATAAGATAACAAAAAAAAAAAAACAAAAAAAAGAAGAAGAAGTTTCAAAACAAAAACATGAAAAACATCCAACTTAGTCTTTTTTAAATCGACTTGTTGCTTTACTTTAGTAGAAATACATGTAATTATTTATAATATATTTTATAAATCAATTCATAACTATGGCAGGGTAACTAGGCCATAATTGCACTATGTATGTAAATAAAAATTATTGACAAAAAAGAAAGTATAATCTAAATATTGACTAAATCTATACATCCTGAATACCATGACTTCGGAGACTACGCCTTATAAGTGGTAAATGCACACCAGTCTTGCAATCGGTAATTTCCTCCAGTCGGTCACTTATCTTAGAGATTGAACATTCAGTTACAATAGTTAGTTACGTAATCGCTTCAAGTAATGCAAGTGTAATATCTGGGTCATGGATGTATAGTATAACAGAAATACATGTTTTTAAATTTAGGAAAAATTCATAGTCTAAATTGTTATTTAATAAATTAACGATTTAAACTATATATTATGTAATAATACTCATTACTACAACAACTACAACCACAGTTATTTTGGTTTATGTAAAAAAAAACTGATTTGTCGTAAAAAAGTTAAATGAAAACAAAAAATGCAAACAATTTTAAATTTTTTTTTAACAATATCAAAATTTCTGAAACAGTTAATTATACTCAAAATCTAGTCACTTAATAATGTAACTATGGTTTTGCTTAAATTATATTGCACGAGATATAATTTACATTTGCTTTAAAGAACAAAATAAACAAAAATAAAATTACTTAAAAAATTTGTTTTTTTTTAGTAATTGTAGTTTGTGTTTATTTTGTATTTATAAATTTGAAAAGATAATTAAAATTATAAAATATATATGCAAGTTGTAAAAAAACTTAATTAATAAAAATGGGTAATTAAAGCTTGATAGTGTCAAAAAATATAGTGTTAATGATCTAGATTTTGCTGTAGTATAGAAAATAAAAAAAAAATGTAATTTAAGTTTTTGACACTACTTTCATTATAATTTCTTTTACGAAAATGTAAACAAACCAAGACGAAATGACACCTGGTGAAAGCACTACGGCAACAACCGCAACAAAACAACAACTATGACATTCTACTAGCATACATATATTAAATAAAGTATTTTTGACAAGACATTAGCAAAAAAAGAAAGCAAATCATAAACAGCTGGGCTATCGCCTCCACCTGGTATGAATTCGCCCTGAAATAAACGTAAAAACTAAATCAAATTAGAAAATATAATTTTGATATTCCAAGAAAAGAAAAACAGATTTAAAATTAAGCCTTGAGCCAAAGCAAATTCATACCAGGCAAAGCCAATAGCGAATTCAGCTTCAACTGGTTTTTACTTGAATGTCATAATTAGATTCGCCTTGTTTTATGTTTGTTTTTTTATATTTTATTTTTTTTTTAAGAAATTAACAAAATTTTTTTTATAATTACAATCTATTTTTTGCTTAACCAAATAATGCTTGTGTTGTATTAATTTTTACGAAACTTAGGCCTCAGGACATTGAACTTTTCTGCCAGTCTCTCCGTGTAGCATTATATGTTTTAGATCTTATTTTTGAAATTGATCCGAATAAAAATAAAAAAATTGTATTTTTTGTTTTAATTTTTTGTATTTGACACATAAGTTTTTTTACACAAATTAAATGCCTGTGGTTGTAGTTGTTTTACTAATAAGTTTACCTTTGTATTTTACCATTCCTGGAGCTACATAAACCCCTGTCTACATTAGTCATTAACATGTCATAACAAAAGTCAAAGTTCACATAGAAAACAACCAGTAATAAAAATAATGTTTATTTTATATGAAGTTTGACTTTTGTTAAGACATGTTAATGTCTAATGTAGACGGGTGGTAAATTACAATTGCATTCCGTCATTTTCAATTTGAATCATTCTAAATAGAATCATGGCAACCCTGGTATTGAGTTTTTTTAGACCACGCACATTTATTTAATTCTATGAATTAAAGTTTTACCAGTACAACTAGATATTTTTCTTTAAACATTAAATTAACTGTAAATATTAAAATAAACAAACATTGCTTATTAATTTCGTTAAACTTTCCTGTGTACATAAAATAAACAAAAAAGAGAGTGAGTTTATTTAATCTTTTCAATTCCTCTTTTAAGTTTATTCAGCTCTTTTAAAATCAATACAACAATTTTTTTAATGTGCTTTGTATATGATGTTCTCTTTTTTATGTGTATATAACATTCAAAATTGGCAATGTAAAGCTAGTGAGAGGGAAAGAGACAAATGGTGTTTCCAATTAAACATATAGAAAATAAAGAATAATTGAAAAATTACATATTTGTATGCATTCTTATTAAAATTTTTGATTTGAACGCAACAACGCTTCAGGAATCAACGAATTATTTTTATATTTATTAATTATCGTTTGTGAAAAAAGAAATTTCCATAAAACATAGATTTCCATATAAAGTGTTTGGTCTTAAAGTGAACTTTTAATAATAACACTGTAGAACAATGACAGCCGAAGTGGAAATTTATAACCAAAAGAAGGAAATACATCTACGTTCCCTCAAGCAATCGGGACATGTGGGTTTCGACAGTCTTCCTGATCAATTGGTGAATAAAAGCGTACAAAATGGCTTTGTTTTCAATGTGATGTGTATTGGTGAGACGGGCCTGGGTAAATCCACCTTAATGGACACTTTATTTAACACCAGCTTTGAGTCCACACCCAGTTCGCACACATTGCCAAATGTCAAGTTGAAGGCACACACATATGAATTGCAGGAAAGCAATGTACGACTAAAACTAACAATTTGTGACACAGTGGGTTATGGCGATCAAATTAACAAAGATGACTCATTCAAGGCAGTAGTGGATTATATTGATGCCCAGTTTGAAGCTTATCTGCAAGAGGAACTAAAAATTAAACGTTCTTTAGTGGCATGTCATGATTCACGTATACATGTGTGTTTGTATTTCATATGTCCAACGGGACATGGCCTAAAAAGCTTGGATTTAGTGTGCATGAAAAAATTGGATAGCAAAGTGAATATTATACCCATTATAGCTAAGGCCGATACCATTTCTAAGATTGAGTTGCAGAGATTTAAATCTAAAATAATGCAGGAATTGTCAAATAATGGTGTGCATATATATCAGTTCCCAACCGAGGACGAAACAGTAGCTGAAACCAATTCGGCCATGAACGATCATGTCCCTTTTGCTGTAGTAGGATCCACAGAATTTATTAAGGTGGGCAATAAACTCATACGTGCCCGACAATATCCCTGGGGCACCGTCCAGGTGGAAAATGAAACCCATTGTGATTTTGTTAAGCTACGAGAAATGCTAATACGCACCAATATGGAGGATATGCGTGAGAAAACACACACCAAACACTACGAATTGTATCGCCAGAAAAGACTAGAAGAAATGGGTTTTTCTGATGTGGATTCTGACAACAAACCTATTTCTTTCCAACAAACTTTTGAAGCTAAACGTTCGAATCATCTAGCTGAATTGCAGGCCAAAGAAGAAGAGGTTCGTCAAATGTTTGTTCAAAGAGTTAAAGAAAAGGAGGCAGAACTTAAAGAATCCGAAAAGGAATTACATGCGAAATTTGAAAAACTCAAAAGGGATCATGCCGAAGAAAAACGCAAATTAGAAGAATCACGTAAGAAATTGGAAGAAGAATTTATGGAGTTTTCTAGGCGCAAATCACAATTAGCAGCCTCACACCACACCCTAACATTGGGTAAAAGCAAAAAGAAGTAGACGACAACAACAACAAAACTACGTAAAAGCACAAAAAACAACTAAAATATATAAAAACAAAGCAAGAAATTATCTTTTATTTTATTAAATGCAATTATTTGCTTTTCTACATGCAAAACACGTACATATAACGAAGAATATACCCGTCTAATCCCCGCGCTCTTTATACAAAACAAATCAACAACATCTTTACAACACTCATAAAGTATTTAGCCACCCCGCACTGCAGACACAGCAACACGATTCGTATTCGTATAATTTTCTTTTAAGACACAGTTTCTTTATTATTTCTAAGTAAAAACATAAATAAAAAGTATTATAAGGCATTGTTTATATTTTTTTTAACGTACTGCAATACAAACACAATTCCAAATCGAATAAATATTAAAAGCTCCAATATAAAATTTATTAGTTTAGAACGAAATTCGTTTTCTTGCAAAAAATTATATTTTTTAATTTTATTATACCCACTTACATCAAAGTGTTCTTTTATTAACATTCTTACTTTTTTTGTACTGTGTCATTTAACACAAGCTTTTAGTTTGTCTCTAAAATGACGTTATTTATACCTAAAACTAACGATTTATTATACTCCAAAATATCGCAAATATAAATAAATAACGAAAATATATATTTACTTCAATGGATTTTTATTTAAAGGGAAAATTTAGTGAAGGAATTTTTTATAAAAAAAAACTTTTTCTATTTTATTTATTTTTTTTTTCTTGTTTTGGAATCAAATTTTGTTCTCAATAAATACAAACTTTTAAGCGCTTCAGAAAGTTGACGAATATAATTTAAATACAGCTGAGGTCGCTTTAAACAATTTTAAATAAAATCAAGTTTAGAATTTACAATTGTGGACATGCAATTTAAGTTATTCATGCAGTATATTTTTCTGGATTCAAAAATAACATGTCATGAAGAATTCTTCCAAATTTTCTGATATGTAGTACGTTATAATTCTTTGAAAGTAAATAATAATTTTACTATTTCAATGCGCAATTTAGTTAGCAATCAGTCATTTCTCTACACGTCGCCCAAGCTAAGTGGACAAAGAAATAAGTAATTTTAATTATGGAAGGAACCTACATATTTCGATTTCGAAAAAGTTTGAAAGCCAAAAAGTTTTACTGGACAATTTCCATATTTTACAACCTTTTTCTGTTGTTTTATCTGACGTCAAATCTGTCCTGTAGCTTAATGGGAGTTGCTGTACTGTGGCTTAATGGGATTTGCTTGCATAATATTGACTCAACTAAAAGGAGGGCCTTGATAAATTATATCCAGTTTCTTATGTCCCTTGCTATGTACTTAATCTCATTCGAGCTAAAGTAGCAAAAACTATAATTTTCAAGTTAAAAGGTGCTCAACACTTGTGCATTACCATAAAGGTTAAACTTTATAGATTGTACCACAATAAACAACGTAAGAGCGCCAATGTTGAAGTAGGCTAATGTCCAGGATAAATAAAGCTGACCAATTCCTCATATGTACACAAATGAAAGAAGAAAGAAGAAAGTATGGGATAAAAAATACTTTGTCTTATGTTTACTACATACTCGGCAGTGATTTTCGAACCTTATCAATAAATACGATTACTGTGTCCATACCCTTCAATCTCAAAGAATCAAAACGAAAGCAATAGATTATATTAACAATAGATTATATTAACAATAGATTATACAAACACTGACACTCTGAGATGAAATTATTTGGATACAATCACTATATGTGTAATGTATTGTAATGTATTCCTTTCGTTTTCCTCTTGAGATGAAAATTTATTTATTAAAAACTTCCGAAATCAAAAACGCATTAAAGAAAAAAATAAGAGTTCTTGATTGTTCTACTTAAAGTACCGATTTAAGACACTCTGGCAGAATTTTTCTGGATAAGGAGGAGGAAATGGTGGAGCACTTCCTTTGCAGTTACCTAACCCTCTCTACTACACGACAATATTATATATCGGGCTGTGTGTGACATTATTGTAATAAATTTATACTTATATCCGGTATTTGTATTACGGATCTAGAATGCTTTTGCAAAAATCGTAGGGATCTTCTGCACATCTTCCAGGCATCACACAGCCCCTATTAGGTCCGAAGTAACTCAGTTTTAATTATGCAAACCGGCGACCTGGTCAATATTTCCCTAACCATTGTTTTATATCACTAAAAAAATTTCCAGCAATCCAGCCTTAAAAACTTGTAATCGTATAAAATTTGTATAATTAAATTTAATTTAAAACTAATTAATAATAATATAACAAATTTTGATTGGTCGGTATAAAAACTTATTTATTAACCGACTTCATTTTATTTAACGTCTTCAGAAATATTTAAAAATTTATAATTGAAAAAAATGCATGCCCTATTTTTGTTAATCACATTCACATATTGAACTCATTTTATATTCATATACATTTTTTTATTCGCTATTAAAAGCTCCCTCATAACAAAACATTTTAAATTATAAAACTAACAAGAAAAAACATTCAGACCCCATCGCTTATCTAAAGTTCAGCAGAGTTGAATGAGTATTCGTACAATTCTATACAATACTAAAGCTCTGTACAGACGGTTGTCAGATCTTACAATATTGTCAGAAAAATATACAGAAAACGACTAAGAATCGTGTGAACTTATAATTTTTGTCTAGCAATTTTGTGTGCAAAAGCATTGTCAGACTTCAAACTAACAATAACAATGCCAGATGTGTGACAATTGTGTGTGAGCACAATGTTAACTCTAACAATATTGTAAGATCTGACAACCGTCTGTACCAAGCTTTAGACGTTATTCTATTTCTTAAATATTACAATATCACAAATATTTTTAATACTTTTGTTGTATGTTGATCATATTTGTATAAAAAAAACATAAATTTCAATACACTCCAGTGCTTGAAAAATATATCTAATGGCTTTAGTTTCAAAATTTTTAAACTTTTGCGTTAAAGAAAATTCTTATTCGAAAAAATAAAAAAATGTGATTTCGCAATAACAAAATTGTTGTTGTTGTATTGCATTTTCATGGAAAAAATAGAGCAGAAGTCTTGTAACTTGACACCACCTTTTATTAAATAAATTAGTCAAGTGCGAGTTACACTCACACACGTAGGGTTCCGTACTATGTTTAGTATAATTTAAATATTCCAGTTGTTTATTTCTTTATGTCTTATGGGACACCCTTAAATTTTAAAATTAAAGTAATATTCGCGAAAATTGCATCATAATTAGAACACCCTTTAAATTTTTTATAGCGGCCTTTCACTTTCTATTAAAATATCAGGAGCCTACCTATTGCGGTTAAAAAAATAAGGTAATATTCTTGAAAAACACGTTACTAATGGACACACTTCAATTTTAAGTATTTGTTATAGCGGCCGAAGTAACACATCTACTGTAAACATTTCAAGAGGGTATTTATTGCGGTTTATAAAATCTTGTCACTGTCGGAACACCCTTTAATTTTATTATTCAGTATTGTGGCCATGGCAACTTCCTTTCTATAAATATATTAAGAGTCTACTTATTTCGATTAAAAAATAAGTCACTATAAGTGAAAAACATGACACTGTCGGAACACCCTTTAATTTTTAGTAATTGTCATATCGGCCGTGGCAACACATCTTCTGTACAAAATTTCAAGAGTCTACCTGTTACGGTTCAAGAAATAAGGCTTTATACATGCAAATCACGTCACTGGCGGAAAACCCTTTAATTTTTATTATTTGTTATAGTGGACATAGTTATACACCTCCTGTAAAAATTTCAAGATTCCACCTATTCATTCAAAACTTAGGATATATAAATGCAAATCACGTCACTATTGGAACACCCTTTAATATTTAAGTTCAATTTTGTATACTTGTTTATAAAACAAACATAGTTTTAATTACTGTCTGCAAATTTTAAGTGGTTTCCTCTTACAGCTCAAAAAAAAAGACATAAACGTAAATAACACGTCACTTTTGGAACACCCTACGTTTTAGTACTTTTTGCTATTGTGGCCGCAGTAGTACACTTTTGGTAAAATTTTCAAGAGTCTACCTATTATGGTTCAAAACTTAGGCCTTACACATACAAAGCACACCACTATCGGAACACCCTTTAATTTTTAGGTTTATTTTTTAGACTTGTTTTTTAGACTTATAAAGCGAACTAAGTTTTAATTACTGCTTGTAAGAAATAAACACATATTCGTAAATAACACCTCTCTATAGAGCACCCTATAAGTTTTAATATTTTTTGCTATAGCGGCCATAGTTATACACCTTTGGTAAAATTTTCAAGAGTCTACCTATTAAGGTTCAAAACTTAGGCCTTATACATGCAAATCACTCCACTATCGGAACACCCTTTAATTTTTAGGTTTATTTTTTTTAGACTTGTTTATATAGCGCACTAATTTTAATTTAGTGCTTGCATATTTTTAGTGAATTCCTCCTACAGTTCAAGAAATAAGCACATATTCGTGAATAACACCTCTCTATCGGAACACCCTAAAAGTTTTAGTATTTGCTAGTATAGCGGTCACATTTATATACTTTCTGTAAAACTTTCAAGCGCCTACCTATTACGGTTCAAAACTTAGGCCTTATACATGCAAATCACACTACTATCGGAACACCCTTTAATTTTTAGGTTTATTTTTTTATACTTGTTTATATAGCGAACTAAATTTTAATTACTGCTTACATATTTTTAGTGTATGCCTCCTACAGCTCAAAAAATAAACACATATTTGTGAATAACACCTCTCTATCGGAACACCCTATAAATTTTATTATTTGTTGCTATAGCGGCCAAAATTATACACCTTCTGTAAAAATTTAAAGATTCTACCTATTATGATTCAAAACTTAGGCCTTATAAATCAAATTACACCACTATCGGAACACCCTTTAATATTTAAGTTCAATTTTGTATACTTGTTTATAAAACAAACATAGTTTTAATTACTGTCTGCAAATTGTAAGTGGTTTCCTCTTACAGGTCAAAAAAAAAGACATAAACGTAAATAACACGTCACTTTTGGAACACCCTACGTTTTAGTACTTTTTGCTATTGTGGCCGCAGTAGTACACTCTTGGTAAAATTTTCAAGAGTCTACCTATTATGGTTCAAAACTTAGGCCTTACACATACAAAGCACACCACTATCGGAACACCCTTTAATTTTTAGGTTTATTTTTTTTAGACTTGTTTATATAGCGCACTAAATTTAATTTAATCGGAACACCCTTTAATTTTTAGGTTTATTTTTTTATACTTGTTTATATAGCGAACTAACTTTTAATTACTGCTTACATATTTTTAGTGTATGCCTCCTACAGCTCAAAAAATAAACACATATTTGTGAATAACACCTCTCTATCGGAACACCCTGTAAATTTTATTATTTGTTGCTATAGCGGCCAAAACTATACACCTTCTGTAAAAATTTAAAGTTTCTACTTATTATGATTCAAAACTTAGGCCTTATAAATCAAATTAACACCACTATCGGAACACCCTTTAATTTTTAGGTTTATTTTTTAGACTTGTGTATAAGGCAAACTACGTTTTTATTACAGTTTGTAAATTTTTAGTGTATGCCTCCTACAGTTCAAGAAATAAACACATATTCGTGAATAACACCTCTCTATCGGAACACCCTATAAGTTTTAATTTTTGTTGTTATAGCGGCCATCGCTATACACCTTCTGTGAAAATTTCAAAAGTCTACCTATTATGGTTCAAAACTTATGCCTTATACATGCATTTCACACCACTATCGGAACACCCTTTAATTTTTAATTTTATTTTTTTATACTTTTTTATATAGTGAACTAAGTTTTAATAACTGTTTGTAAATTTCAAGTGTATCCCTCCTACAGTTCAAGAAATAAACACATTTTCGTAAATAACACCTCTCTATTGGAACACCCTATAAGTTTTAGTATTTGTTGCTATAGCGGCAACAACTATACATCATCTGTGAAAATTTCAAGAGTCTACCTATTACGGTTCCAGAGATAAAAGGCGCTGACAGACGGACAGACGGACAGACATTGTAGCGAAAACAATAGGGTTTCGTTTTTACACTTTGTGTACGGGACCCTAAAAAGGAAAATTTTAGATAATACATACATACATACATACATACATACATACATACATACATACATACATACATACATACGTACATACATACATACATACGTACATACATACATACATACATACATACATACATACATACATACATACATACATACATATGTGTATAGAACTGTACAATAATACAATTCTGTTTGAAACCAGTGTTTCAAAAATCCTCATCAATTACGCAGAGAGAGGGGTTCCCCCATACAAAGAATTTATAAACTATACCGTATTTATAGAACTGTAATTGCATGTTTTTTTTAAATTTTTGTAGGGTTACTTTAAAAACAACCTTACAAACAAAGCCACTAGATAGATGAACCGTCCATTCTGTTCGCAGAGCCCTCATGATATTGTGCATTTACTAAATTATCCTAACAGGCCAACGGTTTTGAGCCCCATTCACCTAGCCATAGCCCGACTGAGGTGGTAAAATTTCTCCAGCTTCAAGTTCCACCCACCCATGTGAACCACATTAACAATAATTAAATATTTTCAGGAAAGAACTTCCTGAAAACCGACCGACCGACCGGTTATAGCTAGTACATAATAAATTTTTAAATCTCCCGTTTTCTTTAAAAATTAATCACCTAACTTGTAAAAAATAACTCGAATGTAGTAGAATATACGAATATGTTTATGTAGAATATACGTACGTACGTACGTCTACGAAACACAAGAATCAACCTGCTTTAAAAATAAAAAAAAAAAATAATTTTGCAATGGTATCTATACGCCTATCAAATGAATAGAAGTGGGGTACACTTCGTTCTCACCAGCTAACGTTAGATGATTAAATAAGAATTTCTCGTATTCTATTATCTAAGTTTAGTTGATTAAGGAGATTATGTTTACAACTAAACAGTAGCCAAAGTAGATAGATGTGAAGAATGCTGATGAAAGATGTAGCGATCCAGCAAATGCATTACATTCTTCTACTGTCTTGAAATTTAATTTGTCCCATTTTTCTTTTGAAATCGATCACTTAATTTGTAAAAAATATTCATAATAATCGACTAAGACTGACTTTAACAATTCATTTGTATGTTAATAAATAATAAATTTAAATAATAAATACTTTGTTATATTTAAATTTAAAGATAAGAAAAGCTTAGTGAAAGACAAAAACTGATTTCACTAAATACTACAGGGTCATTCCATGTCAAATCAACAAAAAAAAAAAAAAAAAAAAAAAAATATTTTAATTTTATTGAGCTTTTTTATTTATACTTCTTAACTCCCTGAATCCAATTATAAAAAAATTCTATCTTACAATTTTTTCTGAATTTATAAAAATAGTAAAATATTCCTTTTTTGCAGTTGCGCTCGGGGCTGAAATATAATTCTAGTTTTATAAGCCCTAGGGAGTTGAGTAAAATCTCATTTTATAAAGGATTTAATAAGCTTTAATTTAATATCTTTCATAAAAAATAAAAAAAAAATTAATTTAAACAAAAAAATTTTATTTTTTTGAAAAGGAATTAGAATATATGTATTTCAGCATCATATGCAAAAAAGCGACATTTTTCAATTTTTATAATCTTCTAGCTAAACAACTGAAAGATATTGAATTTACAAATGAATTTTTGAGGTTAGGCTTAAGTTCGTTATATTTTCTCTAAGTTAAAAGAATATTAATTACAAGTAAGGCGATTAATTTTGAAGAAAAAAAAAAAAAAAATGGGAAAATTTTATTTTACACACTAGCAGAATGTAATGAATGCATTTTGTGGATCGCTACATCCGTTTTCAGCATTCTTCGCATCTATTTACTATCTCTATATAATATATAGTTCGACTAATAGCATTTTTAAATATTTGAGATAGAATTCTTTTATTTATAATAGCTATAACCACACACGTTGTGTGTGTCCTGACAATATTTTGTTCGATTTTTAAGACTTACTTTTAGAATGCTTCACGTATACGTATTCACTTTATATATAAAGGTACCCATACCTGGATCAAATTCTAAAATTTAAAAGCTCTGTAAAAGATGTTTTCAAATATTTTAATAACAAAATGTAATCAATTGGCTATTTGGCAGTAATTATAATTCATATTTTGTCATTATTTTAAAATAGCGCCATCTGTTGCGCAACCGTGTTTAAATTATACCTTTAAATCTGTAAAAAAAATCTTCGTACTTTCACTGCTTTTTTTTCCTATTGCTCTTAAACCACTTTTACACCTTGCAATAAACGCCGCAACTTTTTCATGCAACCTTTTTTTTGTTAGTTATTTTTTTAAAGTGTTGTCTACTTTTTGACTACAGAAAATAACGACAAGTTGTATTTTTGTTTTGTATAAAAAAATTATTCCCAAATTATAATTTAAAATATATATGTATATATAAAAATTTAATTTTAAACAAAAATGTCACAAGAACAAAATGGGCGGTACTGTTAGTTTCGGAGTTACGGACCCCTTTAAATTTGTATGTAAAGTATGGTAAATCTCGACTATTTTAGGGTAGAATGAGGTAATATGCGTGCGATTGGAAAGGTAATTAAAAATATTATCCAAATAAAATGAAATTAATAAAAATAAATCAGCCAAATGCGAGTCAGAATCCCACACGTATGGTTTTAACTATGTTCAGTTCAACTTTAATTTTTTACGTCTTATGAGGCATGCTTTAATTTTAAATTATTTTTTCTACTAGATCATAGTACTAAATATCCTGTGTAAATATCAAGTGTTTGCCTACAAGGTTAAGAAGAGAAAGGCAAAATCCGCAACTTTGGGGGAACACCCTATTATTATTAAATTTATTTTCGTTTCTTGTTGTTACTGTAGATATTGTTAAATATAATATGTGTAAATTTTAAGTGTCAATATAAGGTTATATATGTAAAATCGAGTCATTATCGAGGCACCCTTTAATTTTTGGTTTTGTTATTTGTTCTAGGGGACAAATTTGTACATAGTTTGCGTAGGTGTAAAGTGTCTACCCGTTCCGGCTCAAAAATTAGGCTACAACTATTCGAAACTATTTGCCACTCTCGCAGAACCCTTTATTTTTATTTTTTATATTTTTCCATAAATTCACACACTCTGAATATACTCGCGTTTAAAAAAAAAAAAACAGTCATATTGACGAAAACTGCATCACTATCGAAATACTTATTATATTTTAGTAATTATTGTTATAGCTTTATATAAAAATAATAGGAGCCTACCTATTGCGATGGCAATATAAGTGAAAAATATGTCCCTGTCCTAACACAGTAATTCACCTCCTGTAAAAATTTAAAGACTCTAACTATTATGGTTCAAAATTTAGACCGTATACATGAAAATCTCCTCACTATTTATTTTAAATTTTAACTTTAGTCGTCTTACTTATTAAGAAATAAACACATATACGTGAAAAACGAGTCTCTTTCGGAACACCCTAAAAGTTTTAGTAGTTGTTGTTATAGCGGCCACAGATATACACCTTCTGTGAAAATTTCAAGAGTCTACCTATTGCGATTACCAATACAATTGGGTTAATTTTTACCTTTGGGAAACATTTTAGGTGAACAAACAAATATTTTTTTAATTTTCATTCTTTTCGTCAGAACATAGACAAGAAAATCCTTTAAAAAAAAACCTTTTTTTTTATGTGCTTGCTTGATATTTTATAATATTTTGCATTAATGTCAATTTAGTTAGATAGTACTTTTAATTACCATTCCAGTGATACTCATATTATCTCATTCCATTAAATAGTTGAGATATAAAAAACTTTACATAGAAACTTTAGGGGCCCGTAACTCCAAAACAAATTAAAATTAATTTTACAACAATATAATACTTATTTTTTAATATTTATAATGTGTGTGTGTTAATATTATATTAAGAATGTTTAATCGCTTAATCATAATAAAATACGTTTAGTTGACAATACAGTTTTTTGTTTATTTATTAATAACACAGAAAAGCATAAAAAACAAAACAAGGTATATTTATTTTACTAGTGTAGTGGCGTCCCTACAACAAATACAACAATACAAGAACAACATGGCATTTTATTGTTGCTTTGTAGTTCGGAATGTCAATAAACATAGAAGAAAATTGAGAAGGCGTGTATGTGTTTTATTGCCTTCTCACTTCTACACTATAAAATTTCTGAACACATACAACTTTTGACATGTCGAACTACTAAATCAGCTGGGCGGACGACACTACCTAGTAAGATAAATATAACTTGAAACAAAACTTTCAAAAATAAATATTTTGAAAAAATTCAAATGTAAAAGAATACAGGGTTTCGAAGCAACTTTCACAAAAAGAATAGGAAAAAAAAAACTCGGCGTTTGTTGCAAGGTGTAAAAACGGTCATAGAAAAAAAATATTTTTACGGAAAAAAGTAACCATGTATATTGGAATCAATATACAAAAATATACAATATTATACAAAATTCATCCAGTAGTTTTTACTGGAACACAGACAGACAGAAAGACAGACAGACAGACAGGAAATGAGTTTCTGTTTTATTATATATAGATTTGGTTTCAGAGAGTCAAGGAATATGAATAAAAAAGTTTAAATGAGGGCCATGTTGGTTTGACATAGAATGACCCATAAGTATAAATCGATACCTTCCCGTAAGATTGTATTAAGCGACACTTTTTTTCGAAAATGACTTTTTGATGTAGAATTATACTAGAAGTTAAGCGCCACACTTTAGTCTAGGTTTCGCTGCTAAAGTGAAACCGAGTGAAATTGAATCCGAATGAAATTTTAAATTGTCATTCATAACTTTTAAATGTTACAAAATTTTGATATTATTTTTTATACATTTGATTAAAGACATTTGATTAAAGACCATTCACATAACTTCCTTGATTGCTAATGTTTTAAAATAATAGGCGCATCTAAGTTATATTTTTCTTTAAATATATTTAATTTCAATTTCACTCGGTTTCGGATTACAGAACATACTTGATTATGTTCCTTTCAATAAAATACACAAATAAATAACTAAATGAGACGTTTTTTTCGTTTCCTGAGCAATTTTAGAAATGTCGCTTAAAACATTCTTATGGGAAGGTATCGAAATGTTAATTATATGAGTATATATGTGATTTTTTAAGAGCTTGAGAACTTTTTTTTAAAAAAAAACGCATAAAATTTGCAAAATCTCATCGGTTCTTTATTTGAAACGTTAGATTGGTCCATGACATTTACTTTTTGAAGATAATTTCATTTAAATGTTGACCGCGGCTGCGTCTTAGGTGGTCCATTTGGAAAGTCCAATTTTGGGCAACTTTTTCGAGCATTTCGGCCGGAATAGCCCGAATTTCTTCGGAAATGTTGTCTTCCAAAGCTGGAATAGTTGCTGGCTTATTTCTGTAGACTTTAGACTTGACGTAGCCCCATAAAAAATAGTCTAAAGGCGTCAAATCGCATGATCTTGGTGGCCAACTTACCGGTCCATTTCTTGAGATGAATTGTTCTCCGAAGTTTTCCCTCAAAATGGCCATAGAATCGCGAGCTGTGTGGCATGTAGCGCCATCTTGTTGAAACCACATGTCAACCAAGTTCAGTTGTTCCATTTTTGGCAACAAAAAGTTTGTTAGCATCGAACGATAGCGATCGCCATTCACCGTAACGTTGCGTCCAACAGCATCTTTGAAAAAATACGGTCCAATGATTCCACCAGCGTACAAACCACACCAAACAGTGCATTTTTCGGGATGCATGGGCAGTTCTTGAACGGCTTCTGGTTGCTCTTCACTCCAAATGCGGCAATTTTGCTTATTTACGTAGCCATTCAACCAGAAATGAGCCTCATCGCTGAACAAAATTTGTCGATAAAACACATTTCGAACCGAACACTGATTTTGGTAATAAAATTCAATGATTTGCAAGCGTTGCTCGTTAGTAAGTCTATTCATGATGAAATGTCAAAGCATACTGAGCATCTTTCTCTTTGGCACCATGTCTGAAATCTCACGTGATCTGTCAAATACTAATGCATGAAAATCCTAACCTCAAAAAAATCACCCATTATAAGTGTAAATTTTTATATTTTATTTAACATTTGTGTATGTATTTTTTATTTAACCGGTATGCTAGAGATGATTCACCTCACAAGTAAAGATTGTAAAAAATTTATTTTTTAATTATTATTTTTTTTTATTCTCTTTCAGATTTTTACACCTACTTTGGAAAACAAGTACAAGTTTAACCAAAAGCCAAAAAATGGCCACCTCATAATGCAATAAAAAAAATTTAATAAAGAAAAAAATATTTTAGCAAAAACGCACAACAACAAAGTTCTAAATCTGAAAAATTTTACAAACTCAACAAAAATACTCGTTAGTGTTCAATTAGTTAGTCCTTGTTTATGTAAACAATTGATACAAATTGCAACAAACATAAAAAAAAAAACAAAAACGTTTAACTTTGTATCTTCCATAATACTCGTCGGCTGGTTTGGCTGACTTGTCAAACAGAAAATTGCCAAATTCACCAATTTTTTTCCTCTACTGTATTGATTGCGATCTCTTTTTGTCATTGCCAAATTCAGCATATATCTAATAGTTTACAAAAATTTTATTCTCCTTTTTTTTCAACCATTCATTCATTTCGTTCAGCGTAAACTGATGAAAACCATTCTACAAAAAAAGTAACAATTTCATAGTTTTGAAACTAGTGAAAAATAGAAATTTTGTTTGTGTGTTGATGTGAAATCTCATTTAAAGCGAAACTGCCAGTAGAATGTAAACACAATAACAACAAGCCTTTAACAAATCAAATTTTTAGCTTAAATTTCACCGTTCGTCGTTTTCACATCTCCCTCTACTCGCTACAACAAAGGCATTTAAAAGGACCTGCTTCCATAGAACCCACATAAACACAAACACCCAGTTAAAACAAAAACCAAATAGAAAAAAAAAAGTTACATCTCCAACGTCGCTTCTAATCCAATCGGCTTGTAATACAATTCCAACCATTGATGCGACTAAAAGCACTGAAAACAAGAAATACCATTGATGGCTACAAATTTATGTAGACCGAAATTTTGTTTGTTATATATTGTTTTGACCAACATCCACCACCACCACCTCCGCTGCCGCCATTAAAATCTAAACAATTTTATTTGTTGTGTGGTTGGTCCTTCCTTTACTTCCTGACATTTTGTTAAATAAAACAAAAAAAACAAGAAAAAACAACTATTGAACGAATTATAAAAACGGAATTTTTGTCTCTCTCGATGCTATGAAACATTTGGAAAACAAACAATAAAAATTAAATAAGAACAATTTAAATTTTCTGTGTAATGATCTAACTAAACACATTCAAGTGTTTTTTTTGTGTAATAAAATTTTATTTTCAACATCAACATCAACCAAACAATCATCATAATTGGCAGCAACATTTTTCGGCCATTACGAGACAAAGAATGTCATCAACAAAATGTGGCCTAAAAATGATTTTTATAGCGATCATTTTTGTCATCATCGTAAATGGTAAGTAACTTTTGTTTATTCATTTATTTATTGTTACAATTCCAATGTAATTTATTAATCATATAATACATACACAGCAAAACAATATTTTCACCAATTAAAGGTTTTAACTGGTTTCGGATTAAAATTTAATTAAATAATTAATTGATTCAATTAACAAATTAAATAATTAAATGATTCAATTAAACGTTTAGTTAGGACTGTTTTTGTCCTGTTTTAAACAAATATATATTTGAATTAATTAAAAAATTAATTGAGCTTTAATTTAAAGCTAAAAAAATATTAATGAATTTACGTTCAAAACAACATAAAAACTGATCGATTAATCGAATATTTTTTAAGTTTTATTCGATTAATCGGTAAAATATTATGTTTATTTACTATTAAACTGATTTACTAACCCTTAGAAAAAGCAAATAATGGAATTGCGCACTTTCAAGAGCTTCATTATTAAAATTACTTAATAATATTGCAGGCCTGAGTCAGTTTTTGGTCATTCAGCCATAAAATGGACAACATTCAAAAAACCTTTATTCACATACTAAATAAGCGCAAAATGTTCTATCTTATGATGAAGAGAGTTCGTGTTTACATGCTTCCAGAAATGAATAAGAACCACTCACAAAGTTCAGTTTCAAGATAACCTGCGAATTGAACCAATTTTGTATTAAATTATCCTAGAGTTTTATGTATGTATGTATGTATGTATGTATGTATGTATGTATGTATGTATGTATGTATGTATGTATGTATGTATGTATGTATGTATGTATGTATGTATGTATGTATGTATGTATGTATGTATGTATGTATGTATGTATGTATGTATGTATGTATGTATGTATGTATGTATGTATGAATGTATGTATGTATGTATGTATGTATGTATGTATGTATGTATGTATGTATGTATGTATGTTTTTATGTATGTACGTATGTATGTATGTATGTATGTATGTATGTATGTATGTATGTATGTATGTATGTATGTATGTATGAATGTATGTATGTATGTATGTATGTATGTATGTATGTATGTATGTATGTATGTATGTATGTATGTATGTATGTATGTATGTATGTATGTATGTATGTATGTATGTATGTATGTATGTATGTATGTATGTATGTATGTATGTATGTATGTATGTATGTATGTATGTATGTATGAATGTATGTATGTATGTATGTATGTATGTATGTATGTATGTATGTATGTATGTATGTATGTATGTTTTTATGTATGTACGTATGTATGTATGTATGTATGTATGTATGTATGTATGTATGTATGTATGTATGTATGTATGTATGTATGTATGTATGTATGTATATGACCCAACAAAAACTTCGTTGCCAAGTAATTAGCAAAAAAGCTAAGAAATTGGTTTTTCCTCCTTAAAAAATTCAAATTTTATTAGAAGAAATAAAACACATATTACAAGGAAAGATCAATAGGTCTTCACGAAATCTTGAATGTATGTAAGTAGCCTCTAAAATTAAAAGCCAAGTAAATTTCAAGACTATACAACAGAAATGAAATTATAATTAATGCAATGGATTTTACGAGTACTGCTATTGTAATTTGCGTAAAATCATTTATTATTTTTATTTTACAATAATTTATTTTATTACTTGCTGTGCCCACACATGCTGCGTGTGTCCTGACAATATTTTGTTCGAATTTGCTTTGAAAGTAAATCCACACCAAATTTTAAGACTCTTACTTACTTTATAAAAAAGTACCCATCCCTGGAAAAAATTCTAAAATTTATATAAAATTCTAAAAATTATTGTAAAGCTGTGTAAAAGTTGTTTAAAATATTTTAATAACAATGTAATTCCACAAAGTAAAAATACAAATCAAATACAAATTTTATTCAATTGGCTATTTGGCAGTATATTTTGCCATTATTTAAAAACAGCGCCATCTGTTGCCCAACCGTGTTTAAAATATCCCGCTTTCAAAAATAAAATATGCCTTATAGTACACAGTACATTGGACTCACTAAACCGGAAAAGGTGGAGGGAGGCTACTACATGTAGACAGGCTCTTAGATACAATAGAAGTACCTTAAGATGGATAACTGCGTTAATGACAGGTCATGGAAACTTCAAGTATCATCTAGCCAGGATGAAAATCGAAGAAAATGATACTTGCAGACTATGTCTGGAAGACGCTGAGACGGTAGTGCACATTGTGTGTGAATGTTCAGCACTGGGTAGCGTAAGACTTAGGACCACGGGCAGAAGCTTGTTAAATGTGGATGCCATGGGGGAACTAAGCCTTAGACAAATGCTAGCAATCACTAAAGACACCGTGATGAGAAAGAATGCCGATAATTCCCATCGACACTCTGAAATCACTAGAGTCTAGATTAAAGGCTGGTTGTAGCACGAGACTCAATTATAGTAAGATTGCCGCAAGTTATGTCGGTTTTCTATAGTTATTGAGGACGGAAGGGACCCATTTAGTAGTGGTCTGCTTCGTTATTCCCCCTACATTAATAATAATAATAATAATGCAGTACATTTAAATCGGTAAAAAAGTATCCTATATTGAAATCAGGATACCAAGGTATCTCTTCCCAAAATTTTGTTAAAATCCATTTTGTGTAGTTTATACGTGATCACAGACAGAAAGGAAGTAAGTTACTGTTTTATTACATGAATAGATTTAAGCTTCAATTTGATAATTCCATGACTTAGTCAAAACAGCATTAAATCTTAAAATAATCTGCTTTAAGCTCGACAAATTTAGATGTGCGTGTGAAGATAAATACATACATCGAATAAAACGTTTTTGAATATATAGCATGCGATAAAAAAAATTGCACCATACATACAGTACGTATTCTGCATAGATTTTCGAACTTTTTTTTAAAAAATATGGTTATTGTCTCCATCTAAGGGAATCAAACCTGGTGGAATGGATTCCAGCCTTAGTGAAAATAGCTAGTATATGAATTCTCTGAGGAAAATAGCCATTGGTTTTGGACACAGTGGCTATTTCTGCCAGAGAACTTATATACTAAAAACGTTCACTTAGTCACATTTTCAAAATGTTATAAAAATGTTCACAAATATTTTTGAAAAAAAAAGTGTGAAAATAGTTTGTTAGCATGATCTATGGTCTTCCTATTCCACCAGGTTTGAATCTCTCAGATGGAAGGGCTTGGACACAGTGGCTATTTCCGTCTGAGAACTCATATACTAAAAATTTTAACTAAGTCACATTTTTCAAATGTTATAAAAATATTTACAAATACTGAAAAAAGTGTGAGATGGAAGGGTTTGGACACAGTAATCATATTTCTTAAAAATAGTCCGAAAATCTGTGCATATAACGTACTAAATGTTTGGGAAAACTTTTTTATCGCATGCTATATTTTTTCAAAAACGTATTTAACGCGACAATTTATCTTCACACGCCTTAAATTAAGATTAGGTTAAGCGGGAAGATCGTATTAAGCGAGTTCACTCAGAGAGATGGTAGAGATGGTGAAACAAATGCTTTTTATGAAGTCCCTCAGAAATTTTATTATTTAGAGGAAATAAAAAACTAATTAATTCAGTCAAGCGCAAGTTAGACTCACACACGTAGACTTCCGTACCATATTCAATATTTAATAAACAGTTGCGTGAGCAAGCTCATCTAATGGTTGTGCTTCTAAGCTCATGAACAAGCAAGTGGTTATACTCGAACCTCGTACACAAACTAGCTGGTATTAAATTGATTGGATTTGTTCCGCCATTAAATAAAATATAGTTGTCATATACCTTTCGGTCAAGACCGTCGTCGCTGGCTGTTGTTTTGGCGAGCGCTTTCGATGTAAAGACATCAATTTCTACAATCACGTCTACTATGGGGTTACCCTTTAACTTTTTGTTTTTTATTATAGCGAGCATTGTACCAAACGTCTACAGACGTCTACAAGTAAAGACAAAAATCCCCCAAAATCGTTGCTTCTAGTGAAAATCCCGTCACTTTTTTTAATTTTAATTTTAATTTAATTTTAATTTTATTTTTTTTTACGTAAGTCACTATCGGAATATCTTTTATTTTTTCTATTTGCTAATAGTTTAATTTGCTGTGTTTAAATTTCAAGTGTCTTCCTTTTATGGTTCAAGAATTAAGCCTATTAATGTGAAAACAAAGTCACTATCGGAGCACCCTATAATTTTTAGTATTTGTTGTTATAGCGGCCATAGTAATATAACTTTTGTGAACATTTTAAAAGTCCGTATTTTACAGTTCCAGAGTTGGAAGGAACTGACAGACGGACAGATATTGTAGCGAAAATAATACGTTTTTATTCTATTAAGGGTACGGAAGCTAAAAAGGATGCAGGACTACATCCTTAAGGAAGATTATGACGAAAAGTAAAACGTTTTCTTTCCGAATAAAATATCTTTTATCCAAAAATTATCAAATTGACCCATGAAAAAGAAAATTCTGTCGCAAAAAGGAACAACCGCTTAAGTCGACTTAAGCTCTTAAGTTTTGCTATCATGAATAACTCATTTATTTCAATGTGTTATTTATGGGAATCTACAACAAAATATTTCTTAGTTTATAAAGTCCCGACAAATGGAAATATCAATGGGAATAAATTAATAAAAACCCGACTTTAAAGTTGTCTAATTAAAAAAAAATAAGACATAATCAGTTTTTCCTTGCAGCCATAGGTTTAAGAAAAAACCATTTTATTATTTTCGCTCTTACAGTTATTTGGATAATATAATATTTTAATTTAATAATTTTAATAATTTTTAAACTTAACGTTTTCGAACACAATAAAAAAAAATCTTTACACCTTCCATTGCACTGTCACCCGTAAGTGGCAAATAACTTTATAAAAATAAATTCCATTGCTAACGTCCCGTAAATTGCACGTTTTATTTTACAAATTATATGTTACTTTCAAAATTGCCTTTTACCTTTTCTATTACATTTTTTTTATTATTAGCCCTTTATAACCTTCGTTTATTCAGTCATTCATTTAACCATTTATTTATGTATTCATCTATTGCATAATATTGATTGCTCTGATCTGATTTATGGTCGCTTTTCCTGCTTCTTTTATGTTTTTTTTCTTCGAACAGCAATAAAGAATGAAAAAAGATATTCAAGCAACAACAAGAAATATAAGGCAATATATGGTTCTCGTATTAAAAAGAACAAAAGAAGAAAATTTATACGAATCTAACAAACCCACATAAAGAATTGTAACTTAATTAAAGCAGAATGTCAATCATTATTATCAAAGGTTAGATTTTTCATCGCTTTTCAATGGTCGTTTTATGTTGTTAAGGGACAAGGTAAAAACTAATAACACACAGAATGGTGTCAAGTAAAAGAAAAATATAAACGTGAAGAGAAGAGAAGACTAAAAATTAAATTTTCTGAATTTTTTCGATTACAAAGATAAATCGTGTGTGATTATATAAATAAGGAGATTATATTAATAAAGAAATGTATTTAGTTACGTTGTTTAGATACAAAAATAAATGAGTTTTGAAAATTAATCGATTAATCGATTATTCGGTATTTACGATTAATCGATTATACGAATAATCAAATTAACAAACCTTAGGTAATAAATAAATGATAAAATTGATAAAATTACTAAAAAAAAATATTTCGATTAGTTGTTTAGTTGTAAAAATATATGCGCTTTGAAAATAAAGGAACTTTAGATATATACGATTAATCGATTATAGAAATAATCGAATAAAATACCTTATGGCTTTTAATTATTTTTTTTTTTAATAATTATTAATTGGTTAAATTGAGAAAATTATTTTGCTGATTTTTTAAAAACGTAGTATTTTCTAGCGATTATTCGATTAAAAGATAAAAAATGTGTTATAATATAAATGATGTGGTGATTATATTAATGATAAAAATCTTTATGCAAGGATTATTTGGTATTTACGATTACTGAAATTTACGAATAATCGAATAAAATATAATATGGCTGCTAATTATTTTTTAAAATTCAATTTTCTATATTTTTTTTAGAAAAGTAGTATTTTCAAGCGATTATTCGATTTACAAAAAAATTTTTTTTATAATGTAAATGATGTGGAGATTAGATAAAAGATAAAAAAATATTTATACAATGGCTGTTTACTTGAAAAAAATATGTGCATTTTGAAAATTAATCGATTATTTGCTAAATACGATTAATCGATTGTTCAAATAATCGAATCAAATATCTTACAAATTTTAATTAATTTTCTTTTAATAAATAAGTATTAATTGGTTAAATTGAGAGAATTTAATTTGCAGATTTTTTTTTAGAAAAATAGTATTTTCTAGCGATTATTCGATTACAAGTTAAACTGTGGGTTATAATATAAATGATGTGATTATACTAAAAAAATATTTATGCAATGGTTGTTTAATTAAAAAAATATCTGGGCTTTGAAAATTAGTGGATTATTCGGTATTTACGATTAATCGAATTTACGAATAATCGAATAAAATAATACGGCTTCTAATTATTTTTTTTTATAAATTTATTAAAATTTATTAAATTTACTATAATTTTTCTTTTGGAAAAGTAGTATTTTTAAGTGATTATTCGATTAAAAAAAAAAATCGTGTGTTATTATATAAATGATGTGTTGAATAGATTAATGATAACAATATTTGTTTAGTTGCAAAAATAAATGCGGTTCGAAAATTAATATTTTATTCGGTATATATGATTAATTGACTATACAAATATTCGAATAAAATATCATATGGATTTTAATTAATTTTTTAAAAAATAAATTAAGATAATTAAATTTGTTTTTTAGAAAAGTTGTATTTTCTAGCGATTATTCGAATACAATATAAACTGCATGTTATAATATAAATGATGTGATTATACTAATAAAATCTTTATGCAATGGTTGTTTAGTTGAAAAAATATCTGCGCTTTAAAAATTAATCGATTGTTCGGAATTTTCGATTAATCGAATTTTCGAATAATGGAATAAAATATCTTACGGATTTTAATTATTTTTTTTTAATAAATAACTATTAATTAGTTAAATTGAGAAAATTTAATTTGCTGATTTTTTTTAGAAAAATAGTATTTTCTAGCGATTATTCGATTACAAGTTAAACTGTGGGTTATAATATAAATGATGTGATTATACTAAAAAAATATTTATGCAATGGTTGTTTAATTAAAAGAAATATCTGCGCTTTGAAAATTAATCGATTATTCGGTATTTACGATTAATCGAATTTACGAATAATCGAATAAAATAATATGGCTTCTAATTATTTTTTTTAATAAATTTATTAATATTTGGTTAAATTATGAAAATTAAATTTACTATAATTTTTCTTTTAGAAAAGTAGTATTTTTAAGCGATTATTCGATTTAAAAAAAAAGTCGTGTGTTATTATATAAATCAATAGATTAATAATAACAAATATTTATACAATATTTGTTAAGTTGCAAAATTAAATGCGCTTTGAAAATTAATCGTTTATTCGTCACATAGGATTAATCGATTATACTCGATTATTTGTATAAATATGTATAAAATATCTTGTAACTTCTAATTATTTTTTAATAAATTAAGAAAATTAAATTTGATGATTTTTGGTTGTAGAAAATTAGTATTTTCTAGCCGGTTATTCGATTGCGAGATCGTGAGTGATTATATTAATGATAAAAATCTTTATACAATGGTTGTGTAGTTTTAAAAATAAATACGATTTGAAAATAAACAGATTATTCGGTATTAAGACAAATAATAAAAAATAATTGAATAAAATAATAATGGAATTATTATTAATTGGTTAAGAGTTATTTAACTAAAAATTGTTCTATTATTCGGTTTTGGTAATCGAGGAGAAATCGAATGTCTACAGTGTCGTCCAAAACAGTTTGACATTTTCTGTTTTTTCTATTTATTATATTTTGTTGTATTATGATGCACTTCGCCATTCCTATTACGGTGCTATGATAATTTTCTTTTGCGAATCCCATACATGTTTGGCCGAATTATTATTTAAAAATGTCTTTAACCAATATTTTTTTTATTATTAGTTTTAACAAGTAAAAGTGCTATATTCGGCCGTGCCGAATCTTCTATACCCTTCACCACGATGATTTTATTTATACAGACAGGTACAGCATTATCTATATTGTTGACTCTTTACATAAATTAAAATAAGTCATATGAAAAAAAAAACTGATTATTCATACTTAAAAGAAATAGAAGACAGCGGCGACTCAGTTAAATGAAAACAAATTCCGTTGACTACAATTGTCGCCTTGTTCTCAGCTACTTAATGATATTGAAGACGACAGCTACATCGTAAACTCTGACATTGTTGTAGAAATACTTATTTTGCTTTTATAAAATTAAATAACTTTTTCAAAAAATTTTCAATATTTCCTCCAAAACTTTTTGTTTTGTATATAAATTTGTAATTTACAATTATGTGACATTTTCTTTTGTTGAATAAAATAGAAATTAGCCTAAGTTGACGACAGCTACAACGTTGGTCGTGTATCCATGTAGCTATACTGGCTTCAAAATAATCGTTTACCTATAAACGTGTGTATTTCATTTTTGACAGTTTTATTCGGTATCCTGATGATGTCTATGTGTTTAATGCACCTAGGTTTTAAAACAGAGATATCATCTATTTAAAAATCAAACGCCTTTAAAAAAATATGTTACTCTATATACACACATACATACATATGTATATTCTTAATATTAAATATATGTTATGTTACAGTCATGATTTTCATTTTCAAAGAAATATTGAAATTTTTGATTTAATTTTTCGAAAATTTTTAAAAGTTTTTTGTAAAAATATTTTTTTAAAAATTTTTTTGTAAAATTATATTTGAAATTTTTTCGAAAATTTTTAAAAAAAAATTTTTTTCGAATATTTTTCTGTAAAATATCTTTTTGAAAATGTTTTGTAATTTTTTCTGTAAATATTTTTGCAAAAAAAATTAAAAAAATTCTTTTTATAAATTTTATTGCATTTTTTTTTTGTTAAATTTAGGACTTTTCTGCAATCTTTATTGAGTAAGAATGGTGATACTAAAGCAAAAAGAAATCCTTACCAAAAAAATTTCCTCATATTGACCCCCCACGTGCCTTTTAACTGCTCCTATTTACCAGTGGGTACCCTGTGTGCAGAAAAACCCTTCCAATCTAAAAGCAAACAAAAATTGCCCCTCGCAGGGGGTTATTGATCCCCCGAGATCTGTATGCACTCCTTGCGATCTACCTGTCGCAGTCTAATATTTATTTGACAAAACAATTCAAAACAGAATCATTAAAGCCGAAAAAAATAAAAAAAAAACGTGAAAAAATATAGGTGGGCGTGGTTTTTGGCCCGCAGCCTCCACATGAATGATCCGATGTTGCTGAATTGCAACTATGCCTGACAGATTGGTGTGCTTAAATTTTTTGTATCTCTTCTGGTGCCTTGGTAAATGACATTACAACACTAACACGCACAGATGGATAGACGGACATCGCTTAATCAACTTCTGGATCCTTATGTATAAGGATCCAGAATATATATACTTTATGGGGTCGGAAATGAATATTGTAGAAATTACACACGGAATGACAAACTTAGATATACCCTTTCCACCTGTGGTGAAGGGTATAAAAGTTAAAATTTTAAACCCATAAGGATGTCTAAAAAATACGACGTCATCTAATGGGAAATCATTCGGATGGCGAAATATTTGTCTATCTTTCTTGGTTCTATGTAAATTCTTCCTTTTCAGGCAAGAATTTATCGTTTCACGATAATTGTTCGTGCTTTTAATTAGTATTAGATGCGAATTTAATTACATGTTTTATTAATTCAATTATTTATATTTAATTAAAATTACATATTTTTTTGACTTAAGTATATAATTGAATTGATTGAAATTGTATCTGAAATTAATTTCAACCTTTAATGGGTGCGACAATTTTTTTCTGAGTGATTACTGTTTTTGAAACTAACTAAACGCAAGACTAAAAATAAAAAAAAAATAGTTTTTAATAAGAAATAAATGTACGAGTCATTAATATGAATGAATTTTCATTGAACGATTAGAAAGTAGACTCTACAATAATAGTCAAGGTTTATAAAGATCAATATTTTTTAATGAAATATTGTGATAGTTTTAAAAACTCAACGAATAATAATTGTAATATTTTGAGAGTAAAAATTTAGAAAAAAAAATGTTATTCACAGTGCCAATGCCTCGCCTAAGAAATTCGCACAGTTAAAGTTTTTACAAACCAATAGTAATAAAACACGTTTTTACCTCTAAACAACCACTGTGCACTTTTAAAACACACCCCTGACAACTTGAGCTGTCTCAAGTGCCACGATAGTTGTTTTTATTATTTTTAAAAACCACCAAACAAAACAAAATATCCTCTTCTACAAATTTTTTTATCAAGTTCATGGTCAAGGTTCAATACCCCCAAAAAATTCTCTTAAAACATCGATCAAATTAAGTTTGATTTAAATAGGGTGGGTCTGAAGTCATGCAACAACAAAAAAAAATATTTAACCAAAATTTTATAAACATGAAAATTTATAAAATTTTAATTAAATTATTTTGCTTTTTTCAAAGCACATTTGATTTTTTACTAAGTAATAATTAAACAAATCATAAATCACGCTTACAAATAACTAAAAACTAATCTGTGAAATAATTAAAAAATAATAATAATAAAAAAAAAATTGTTTTACTTTATTTTTATTGGAGTTTTTCTTTATAAAGGGTGTGTTTTTAAGAGTTACACAAGTTTAAATCATAATAAAACAAAGAAATATATTTTTAATATCAATGAAATAGGATTTATTGGATAGAAAATTTTATGACATGGCTTTATGGCTGGCGCTACAAGGCGCAATCTGGAAAAAACAATTTTCACAAACTTTTCGCATCATTTACGGCCATATTTCGCCAATAACTCTTCGAATATTGATTTCCATGTGTCTCTGGTTTACCGACGTAGACATAACCCCAAAGATTAAATCACACAATCTTGGTTGCTAACATATTAGACCATTACATAAAATTATTCTCTTGATATTATTCGATTAATTTGGATATTCTTCAATACTATCCAGCACAGCGGCTACAGCTTCTTTAATTTGCACTGTTCGGCGTCTCACGGGTTGCACATTTTCATTAAGCCTAAACGTGGTCCAAAAACGATCCTTTGTTATTCGAATTAGCCGCTCTGGTAGACGATTATGCACGCCATAAAATGGACGAAGTGCACGATAAGTTTGACGAACAGAACCATTATTTTAATACAAAATACACAAAAAGCAACTATCAGCTGTTAAACTGGTTGTCAAATACAGCCGTGTTGCCAACTTAGAGTTGTAAATCTTAAAAAAGCTGTATTACAAATTTAAAAAACACAAAAAACAAAATCAATAGAAATATAAGTATTTGTTGTTGTTACGAATGACATTGTCTCCATCCTAACGCCTACGGAGCCGTGATTATGGCTCTAACCGTTGAGCAGTATTTTGAAAAAGAAAAACAAAATTGTGACAATGATGCCACCATTCGAAAAACCACATCTAACTTTCACTGTTTGTGGAGTCATGTAGAGTTTCGATCCCCAGATGCTGAAATTTTGTTTGTTGACATAGCCGCCAAGATAAAAGCACGCCTCGTCAAAAAAGATGATTTTTTTTTTTAAGCAAAATTCAGCTAATATAATATTAGAGCTTCCTTAAGGCCAAAACTGAGACGACTTAACAAATTATATGGTCAGTTGCCTTTAATTCTTGAGTCAACTGAACTTTGTAAGCAACTAATTCGAGATGTGTATGAAAAATTCTTCTTATACCGTTGCAAAAAATCCCGAGTTGTTAAGCTCTATGGCGAGTCAACGTTCTTGAATGGAGTTGCACACTTTGGATTACAGCAGCCACAGTTTGGATCACAGCAGTAAGAACACTGTACGACGAAGGGGACCATGAGTGTGTGTTGTCTACCAACAAACCAGTTTCCAGAACATCATGCTCCATCTTCTGTATACCACTCGAGGTGGGTACTCTATATCGTCCGAAACTTTTGTTAAAAAGGGACAGTTCGAGCAACACAATACTGCTTAAAAACACTCATTTTGGACCGGGAAGGTCTGATACTGGCTGATAGTCAATATTTCGGAGTGTCAAAATAACATGCAATTTGCAAAATGAATTTGTAATCATTTTGGTGAAACAAGTTTAAATCAAATTTGTATTGGAAGTAATCAGGTTGTCAGCTTTTGTTGTTGTTAAATTTATTTCACAATAATTTTAAATTAACTGGTTGTAGAAATATATTTATAGATAAGCATTTTTAGTTAATGAGAATTTAAAAAAAAAACTATAAAAAATTTTCATTAAACATATTGTTGTTTTTTATAAATATATATGTATATATGTATAATACAAACTTCCACATAAACTTTGTACTACAGCTATTTGCAAATGTTTTTAATTTTAGTTTTGAAACAATATTCTATGATTTTTTTTACTAAATTTTAATATTCATTATCTTAACTTTAGACTTAACTTTACACATTAAAGCTTTTTGTTAATGACTTAATTTTGAATTTTTTTTAAACTATTATTTTATGATTTTTCGAGTAAATTTTGACTTTTATGATGCTAACAGTTATAAGTTTGTAATTATGTGTTAAAACTAATAATAATATACATATAAAAAATTTTCTGCTTAAACAGAGTAACTTAAGTTACTTAAAACTTTTTTAATGAAGTTATTAAAATATTATAAAAATAAAAAACTAATGTTTTCGCTTAACTTACTCCTCCCACCTACGGAAATGAGCATAACATTCTCGAATGTTAAACATTTAAAATTTGTACATCATATAAATGCAGCTTTTGGGAATGACTTGCTACTTTTATTTTTTGAAAACATGATAAAAAAAAATTTATGAATAATTAAATTTTCACTGGAATTTTACACACGATGACCCCGCACATATGTATATAGATACATATGTGCGGGGTCACTCTTTAGAAGCTCATATTTTATTAATAAATAAAAATAGAAAAAAAAATGAAAAACCAAAGCACAAATAATTTTGAAATTAAAAGCAAAATTTAAATTTAATTTACAATGATCTTGCTTGTAATTTTCGTTCGATAGATGTCATATTATGACTAATCGAATAATAAAAAATTATTATTATCGAATAATAAAAAAATATTATTATCGAATAATAAAAAATTATTATCGAATAATAAAAAATTATTCGATTAATTATGAAATTATTCGAATAATCGAATAATTTTTTTAAACCACTTAAATAATCATAATAAACCTAAATATTAGCTTTATTCTAAACCGACGATTGACAGTAATAATTTATGCTTGGTAATAAGTGCCATATGAGCCCTTGATGTTGAAAGTGGTATAAGTCAAAAATTTTAAAATCTAGTTTATCAGCTATTTCATATCAATTTTAACAATAAAATAATATAAACTGAAGTAATACGTAGTATGCCATGAAAATTATGTTGATAAATTTTTTGGTTGTTAAACAAAATGCAGTTACCGTATATTTTAAGACTGGTTTAAGTCAGTCTGTTTTCAAATTTTAGCTTAATAATTATAAATTTATGGTATGCGGTCATTCTTTTTTGCCAAATGATACCGACTTTGGTTTGAGAAAACCTAAAATTAAAACATTATTTATACATCCCTTTTTTTCCATTATATACATTCCATTATTATAATTTTATAGAATTATCTAAAAAGAGAAACCTATTTTTGTTAGAACAAATGGCTCACAAAGATTTGATTTCGACAAAACAACTGGGAAAATCAATGACTATTAGACTAATAGAAAGAGAAACACCAATGGAGAAGCAAGCTGTATCTTGGCTAAAATTACAATGGATCAGATTTCTAAAAAATGCTCCATATCAGATGTTTTATAAAACTTCTTTGAATGACAATTCCAAATTCAAAGTGTTTGACCTTGCACCTAAAAGAGAAGTGCCAAGAATATACGAAAATATAGAAAAATATTTTTAATCCTTTAATATGCAAACCTCTTAATATCTCAAAACAAGAAATATGTGACTTATATCACCTTCATAATCAAGGGCTCATACAAAAAAAAAAAATGTTTAAGCCTAAGTGGCAAAGTTATAAGATCAAATATGATTAGTTATGTGCAACACTTACATACCAGAGAAAAATTATTCAATTCATATATTCAATTTAACTAGTCATAAAAAATTAACCGATTTTTTTTTAAATTTAATCGATTAATTATAAAATTATTCGAATAATCGAATAATTTTTGTTTATAAAAACACAATATACATATCGCTCCTTTATTGCAACGTAGTCATATCTCGAAAAAACAAAAATTTAAAGTTACTTAAGCAAAATAACTCTTTGATAGTTTTTTATATGTAAAAAAAATGTTTGCCTTATATCTCAATCTGAACCGATATTATAGCGAATATATGTTACGCAATGAGATAGCAGTGTTTACACTTTTAAAACTTTAATTGCGTTTTGCTAAGTTTGATTTTTTTGAGATATGACTACGTTACAATAAAGGAGCGATATATTTAAGTTAAGTGGCAAAATTATAAGATACAATTAGTTATGTGCAATACTTACACACCAGAGAAAAATTATTTTTCAATTTGACTAGTAATAAAAAATTAATCGATTTTTTAAAATTAATCGATTTTTTAAAATTAATCGATTAATTATAAAATTATTCGAATAATGGAATAATTGTTCTTTATACAACTACAATATACATTTAAGTTAACTAGCAAAATTATTAGATACATATGTACATAAATATATGATTAGTTATGTGCAACAATACAAAATAAGAGAAATTGGAAAAGTTAGGTTAAAAACGATTTTATGGGGCGATCTATAGTTAAAAACGAGTAACCTCAAATAAGTTGATCTCTAATACAATTCTTAACAAATATATTATTATTTTATTAAACGAATCTAAATTAAAATTTAGTGCCTCAAATAACCTAAAAAGCCACTGTCCAATAGTTGAGCTAAATCAAATTAATTAATTTTTTTGGTTGTTTGATAGTTGTGGTGTTTAGTCACATTTAAACTAACGATTAAATTTGTATCTATGGCATATTCAAAACCTAATTAAGTTTTAAGTTCATAATAAAGTCTAAACTTCGTATGTCAAAACTAATTATATTAAAAAAGATTTAAAAAAACAAACTCTGCGTATACACATCTAAATTCATCATACAGTTCATTAAAATTAAATTAAAAATCTACGCTCTGTTACATTCATATTAAAGTTTAAAATAATAAATAAATAAAAATATTTACGCACTTTTTATCTACGCATATGCACCTCATCTGACATGCACATAGACATGATCACGTTTAGAAAAATGATTTTTGTTTTAAAACTTTTCCCAATTCGTTTCGATTGTTTTATTTCAATTTATAATTGTATTATAATTACTATTTCTATTTACATACATATGTATGTATGTATGTACAAAAATATACACCTATGCTTATTTTCAATAACGAATTGAACTTAACTGGTGTAAAGTATTGTTGAAGCTTAAATTTTGCTTGCTTTGTCTTTTGGTTGGCGCTTTTCAAATTTTACTGTTTCCAAACTCTTGTACATGACCTAAAATGTTAGCGAAGCTTAAAAATAATGATTTTCACATTTCGTAAAATCTGATAAACATCTACATAAATAAATATAAAAACTAAAACATAGTAGAAACAAAAATAAAAGGGTGACTTTTTCGATGTTTGGCAATAAGTGTCATATATGTATGTGTACGTTTAAATTAAGTGCGAAAATTGTAAGATACATACATACATTTTTCGTTATAAGCAACACTCACACACCAGAGAAAAATTATTATTCAGTTTAACTATTTATAAAAAATTAATCGATTAATAACAAATATTCGATTAATTATAAAATAATTCGATTATTCGAATAATTTGAAAAAAAAACTATTTGTATAGCCATTAAAAACCTTATTATTTGCTAAAAAATTTTACGAAAACATACTTCAAAAACAAGCACATTTTAATAAAAATGATGCAGGTGGAATAGGAACAACTAAGTCCAGCCCAATGTGCTGAATTGCTCTAAACTAGGCCACAACGATGTGCTAGAATGATAGCGAATAGGGAATATTCAACTTAATATTACCCTAATATAAGGTAAAACTAATAAAAGATTCTATATTCATGTGATAAGTATATTTTTTTTCAGATGACTTAAATACAATATTTTTTATAAAGTTTAATCTAAAAGAAAAATAAGTTGCTATTTTTGAAATGAATTCAAATTTATTTAATATTGTGTTAAATTTTTTTTTCGAAATCGTGAAAAATAAGTTCATTATAAACAATCTTTGGTACAACCATGTGAGTGTCTTAATTATATGAGCAAACATAAGTGTACATATGACTAATTATGGGAAATACGTAAAGACCCTACACACCGTAAAATTATTATTCAATTTACCTAAAAATAAAAAATGAAGCAATTAATACTAAAATATTCGATTAATCATAAAATTATTCGATAAAAACCACTTAAATAATCATATAAATAAAAAAAAATTATACGATTAATCAAAAAACTATTCGAATAATCGAATAATTTATCATAAGATTATTCGAATTATCGAATAATTTTTATTTAAAATACCACTTAAATAATCATACAAATACTTGTAATAATCAATTAGCTATGTACTAAAACAATACTTTACTAAAAACTATCACTGACAGCAAAAATATTCGATTAATCATAACATTATTCGATAATAGAATAATTTTTATTAAAAAAAAAAAACAAATAAATAATCATAAAAATTATACGATTAATAACAAAACTATTCGAATAACCGAAAAATTTAACATAAAATTATTCGAATAATCCAATAATTTTTATTTAAAGTACCACTTAAATAATCACAAAATACTTATAGTAATCAATGAGCTATTTACTAAAAAAAACTTTACTAAAACCTATAATTGAAAGTTTTTATAATTCGAATAATTAACTATATATTCATAACTGCACCCAATTAGTGCTTAAAATTATTTCTTTTTATTTTTCAAGCTTATAATCAATGAGGTTCTTTTTCTTTTACCGAAAAATTGCAAATGCAAAATTGGAGCACGTGCTCGGTCATATGAGCAAAGACAATATTTTTTGTACTCTTATGGCCAAGGTCAAGTTAGTAATTTGCGTTGCTATCAATGACGTCTCAATTGGCACAGTAGCTGAGATGCCGGCTAGCTTGTCAGCACCACCAGGGCAGGTCCCAACCCACAGCTGCAGCACAGAGACAAATAACAATAAAAAAAAAATGCTACACAAAATCAACACACTCACGAACACACAGGGAAACCTTAAGAGGGAGAACAAGATGATGGTGTTCCCAAAACAAATTACATATTTATTAATGAAAAATAAAAAAAAAATACTTAAAACTAACAGGTACCTTTTCAAATCTTCAAGTACCCGATTAGTAGTTTACGTCTACCTTACTGCCTTACTACTAATGCCAAATAGTAACTGGCGACCCTCTTTCTCATCGCGAAGTCTCTCCTAATTGCTAGCATTCGTCTACGGCTTAGATCAAGGCATATTTAACCAGGTGACTGCACAAGGCGGAGCTAATATTAAAGAGAAATTTTTTCAATTTTTTTTATATGGAGTTTAACATTAATCAGCTTTTTTAAGAGAGAATAATATCTATTTTACTGTCAAAATCCATATAAAAAAAATTGAAAAATTTTTTTGGTGAAATTTCCTCTCCCTTACGCTATCACCTTGTTAAATATGTCTTGGCTTAGATCATTCACATGTAACATGTATCTGCCAGTGGCTCTAAGCCTTAATATAGTCAGTGCTGACCATTTACATACAAAAGGCGCTATCTTCTCAGCCCCTTCCGCCATTCAACGTGACCATGACTTACATAAATACTTGCGGATAAACACAAGTTCTGATCTTAAAAGATTTCAAGTGATTATTTAAAGAAATAAATTCATCATAAAAAATTAAAAGATTTTTTTATTGTTAATGCAAACTATCAACAAATTTCCACTATTGTATTTGAATACAACAATATAACCAATACAACAATACAAGGAGCTTGTGAATTGAACAAATGTTTAAGCTACTGTTGGTTGTAATCAACAAGAGGTCTAGATGTTGTGTAAAACTCTTTAGCTAAAAACCTTGAAATAGGGAAATTGCATAAGAAACAACAACAAATTAGGTAATATTTGTGAATAATTTGTTTATTTAACGACTTAATGTTTGTTGAAATTTTTTTCCGCTGTATCAAAAAAAAAAAAACAAATAAATTGTGACACAGTGCGATGAAATGTTAACTTTTTTAAATGCTTTTGTTCTTTAACAAAAAATTATACAATAATTCTTTATTTGCTAACCAATTCACACATTAATTTTAAATTCCAGTTTTCTGAAATGAGAACAGAAATCTTAAAAACAATAGATGTTTAAATATTTAAATATTGACACAACAAACAAAATTAAATAAAATTTTATTTGAGATACTTAAAGCTTAAAAAAAACTTGATTTATTGTAGTACTTACGAGGTGTGTATCAAAATTAACTGGGTTAGCAAAGTAAACGCACAGAGTTTGTAAAAATCTATAATTTTTGCTGCATGTCTACTAGAGGTAACTAACTGCTAAGGCTTAAGAAACCATCTCAACTCCACTAATAGACAGCTTTTGCTGCTATTCAACAGAACATAAGACGCGTAAGGATCGGACCACGATATTGGGATTAAAACCATACCAACCAGATTACTAAAGGGGGCCCAGCAATAAGCGGCAGGGACAGGCTATCCTCAGGCTATTCATTCTTTTGCTAAAGGGTAAAGTCACTGGTTCTCAAAAAAACTTGTACCAGCCTTATACCTCAGACAATTTTCGGGGTCTGTTTTAACCCATTCGCGCTGGCTGGGATATGTTCAATATTATACTAAAATCAAAATTATATATTTGTAAATGGTTTTCTTAAACATCTTTAACGGAAAAACAACCACCCCTATCGCGAGTAATTATTCCTATGACTCTCAAACTCTCAAATTTTCTATTGTGAATGATTTCTACCGTAAAATACAAGTAAATTTGTTATTCAAATCATTTACGATAGAAAATTTGGGAATTTTTCATTGGAATAATTATTGACGATAGCGGTGAATATTAGCACCTTTTAAAACATTATGATTCATGTTCTGTAATCATTACAATCTTATCGGGAGTGACACATTTTTTAATGACCTGGTGGGACATATATATTGCGCTCTATATTTCAGCCCCCTTGGACAAATCGACAGGATTTTTACAATAAAAAATCTTATTGGATCTAATTAATATTCTTAAAAGCACAACTTGATCCTAACTGCAAAGGTACGTTATAGGCTCGAAAGGGTTAATAAAACCTTGTTACTACATAGTAATTTATTAAAGAGAAAGTCATCTCCAACACATCATGCTAGCGGCAAGATCAAAACGCTTTTGTTTTTAGATATTTAAAGACAACTACAACAAAGGACTGTTGTCAAACGCTGGGTTGCCAACTATCTCAGTGGCAGACAAGCGTTTATTGAGGCCAGAAGTCAAAGCGCAGTAAGATAAGAATGAGCGTGCCACAAAAAGGAGTCCATCACCTATACTCTTCTACATATGTTACAATACTTCCTACCCGGCTCCAAGACATTAAGATGCTGCCCTATGCACATTATTGCACCATTCATTCACCATAAGTGTTCTAAACATAAATTTACCTAAATTCTAAAATTCTACAGTACTGTACAGTACACCATCCCGAAATTTCTGCAGTAACGTAGACTGCAGCTATCACACTCAAAGTGTATCTATTTCCTTCATGGACTAGGGAAGTAAGAATGGAATTATATACTTCGTTCGAAGACGGGCGTATCCCTACAGTGTACAATCCAAAATTTTGTATTCGACAAGCTCCTTCACTTCTCATCATATGTCACTTACACCAACCAATAACTGACATTTCCACGACAATTGCATCAGGTAATTCCAGACCCGACTAAAAAGTGAAAACTTCAAACAAAAATCAAGAAGCTTTCGCTAGCACCTCTAGGAGAATGACAAAGCAGACCATTGTAACATCGTACAAGGCAATTACTCACTTGTTGTTAAATACTTCCCCGACATGGCCCTAGTTCTTAATGGAACTAAATCAGGAACTAAAGTCAATTACAACTAGTTGTAATTAAAAATGTTCAATTACACGTTACATGTAATTTTAATTGGAAATTTTCAATTACAAATTACAAGTAATTGTTATTGTAATTATGCAATAATTATTACTTTAAATTTAACAAAATGCAATTATATTCTCAATAATTTTCAATTACATGTAATTAAGATTGATTTTTTAATTACAATTACAATTACATGTAACTGTAATTGGAATATTTTAATTACAAATTACAAGTAATTGCAATTTGCAATTTTTACTTATAATTTGTAATTGAAGAAATCTGAATTGCAATTATAAATAATTGAATGTAATTGAAAAATTCTAATTACAATTTCTTATAATTGCGTTATTGCATGTGCAGTTAATTACAAACTGTAATTGACATCCTCCAAGGTACCTAAATGAGCAGTCCCAACGATTGCGGAAAGTTGAAGGCTTCTTTCTACCCAGGTGTAACTTATTACCCTGGCCCAATTCAGAGTCGGTAAAATAATAGCCCGAGGCGATTTAAATCGATACTAGTCTGCCTCCACTTATGACCCAGTCCATTTATTTCAATATCCCAATAGTAATTATTTCCGTTTTAAATCTCTTTAAGGGAATAACTCTTGACATCGACAGAGGTATATATTTATGTAGGAGGATATCGAAGCAGACCGTTTCCTTATTGGGTCCATTTTCTATATCAGCCAATGTTACAACGGCAACAAAAAATATTAAATTTGTAAAAACAAAAATCATTTCTTTAAAGTAAATGTGTGGCGTTATAAAAGTTTCTTTTCTATCACTTATTTCCAATTTGTATTCCCCGTATAAATCACATAAAGATTTTTTATATTTGCTTGTCCTCCCTCACTGATGTGAAAATCTCACTGATGTGAAAATCTTTCAAATACAACTCTGTAAAGGTGGAATTATAAACATCGCATCATAAAATTCTTGTTCCAAAACAAGAATCTACCATTTTTCTTGTTTTTGTTTTGTCAGTATTCAATGTAACATCAGCTCTTAAAACAAACTGACATATAAATGGACAAAAAAAGAATCCTAACATTCAAACTACAAGAACGTTGTTTATTGTATGACAGTTGTTTTTGAAATGTTATTAAGTGCTTAGGTGTGTGTGTGTGCGTGTTTAACACCATAAATCTGTCATCAAAATATGTTAGTGCATGTTGTTGCAGCTACTACTTTTGTACATTGTGTGGTTGTTAAATACTCATTCAGTATAAAAAAGCGGAATAAGGGATGCTGCGAAAGAAGGCCTTGAAAAAATATGAATTAACATGACTGGAATATTTATTTGTTGGGGTAAAGACTAACATCTTTTCGGGGATGACCATTAATAGTAACTCTGGCAATACGGAGGCTGGTAGCCACAAGGGTTACAAGACTCTTCCCGATTATTAATTAGGTTCAATGGACCATCGTCCATTGCTGTCGTTTAAACTCTTATCTCTGCGAGAGATATTAATGCATCCCATGTGCTTTTGACTTGTACCAACAGCAAAGCCGCATTAAACTCCTGATCGGGCGCCTGTATGACATTTAGATTGGTTCGTGAATGCCGGACATCTCCAGATCAGATGGCGCGTCATTCCCACCTAGAAATATTTTGGGTACATGGCACATAGGGAAGGAGACGAAGTGGTTAGATCTGAAACCAGCCTTAGGGCTTAGGAGATACATAGATAAATTAGACGGCGTCCCTTTAAGTTGTTGTAAAGTTATATTTCACCTGGACCCACTTGTGGCCGCAAGTTCAGGTGGTCTTATAACGTCACCTTATAAGAACCCCTTAACGAAAGTGGCTTTACTGACAGGGCCCTGCGTCTATTTTTTCCGCGCTATGATATTATATGTTCCTTATAGTGGCTAATACACAATTTCTCAGGATAAGGCGTAGGAGGATGAGGAGGCGGTTAAAGATCTCTGCCATTGTCCAATCCTCTCCATTGATAGGTCGCCGTATCTTGGGACTGTATAGTGCCTCGTTTGGCTAGTAGGTAGTATGATAGTCTATCAGCCCGGGGTTGTGGGTTCGATTCCCACCAAAAACTCTGAAATTTTTCACTACAAGTTGGCAGGAAGACCTGAAGAAGGTCTTTCTAGAAGGTGTGCCTCAATAGATTGATTGGTAGCGCGCTAGTCTATCAGTCTGGAGGTTGCGGCTTCGATTCCCGCCAAAGACACTGCGTGTTTTTTGCAGACAAGCAAAAATGTTCGCAGAGGTAGTATTTAAAAAAAAAAAGAAGCTTGGATATAAATTTGTTAGCTTGGATATGCCTTTGGGTGCCAGATGGTTAAATGCGTTAGTGACAGGTCACGTACTGTCAAGTATTAGCCTTAAGTAAATGTTAGCAATTACCATAGACTCTGTGATGAGGAAGAATGTCGACATGTATCAGTCGCCAGTCTGAAATCACAACAGTTGAGAGTAAAAAGATGGACACAGCACGAGACACAATGAAACTAAGGTATTCGTTAATTTCCAGAGGGATGCTAAAAATCATTGAGGGACAAAGGTATCCCCCTACAAAATAATTATATGGGACTGTGTCAAAACTAGCAAAAATTCGTTTATCCTGTGTTCGGAATGATTTTGCACATCCCTCCTCTAGGCATTACAAAAGGGACCATTAGAATCCAAGGGAGTAGGTTTTTTTTCAATACATAACTGGCGATCTGTGCAACTAAACCTTATACAACATAAATTATATTAGAAAACAGTTATCAGTTAGCTGACAATTGGCTAGTATGTGTTTGGCAACCACTGTAAGCGACCCTAGTGGTCTGCTTTAACATACCTTGCTTTCCTATTCGATTATTATTTTTATAAAATGTTTTCCCATTTCAATTTTTAAAATGTCTGCAACTGTCTCTTGTCTGTATTCATTCTAAACGGAAATTTGTAAATTTATTATTTTTCAGTTTTTATTATAATGTATTTTCTATTTCTAATAATAAAGTAAAAATTTACTAAAAAAAAATCCAACAATTTGTTAACTTAAATGTAAATTTATTTTTCTACATTTCTTTTTTTAATTGCTTTTAAAAAAAAATTAAACACAAAATTCCTGGGGCTTAAAATTACATACATACATACTTCTGTTTTACAAAAATTGCAGCTTTAATTTATCTAAACCTGAACACAATAAATATGAAATGATAATATTTTGCTCTGAGGAAAAAAAGTTAATTAAAAATGAAAACTCTAAAAAAACTAATTTTATAAATTAAATTGAAAATATGAATGAGTTTAAATATTTTATAGACAACCACAAAAAGCAGAAGTAATAACAGTTGATGTTGATTCGCAAAACAAAAAATAAAAAAAAAAAAAAAATAAAAAACAGAATAAATTCCCCAGGAGTAAGATCGAAAAAATCTTAAAATTCATGAATATGAATGAACCTATTTCAGACATTATTTTTTTTGTTTTAATAAAAAACTTGTGGTTCTTTTACTTATTTGTGTGGCAAGATGAAAACTCTAGTTGAACTTAGCTAGATTAGATAAGCAATCATGTATCCCGAGAACCATCACTTCCACTCCAGGAAGGTCTTTTGTGATATAGAACTTCCGTTTTTAGATATTGCAATATCTAAAAACAGACAAGCATTTCAAATGTCCTTTGAGTCCAAGTAATGTCTGTCATGAAACCTACTTTTTTCCCCTCTGAAGACAAAACATAATTTTTCATTCCAACTGAGCTACTACTTTGGTAATATTTTTAATTACTTCCCACCGATCGAGTGGCTACAAATGCTGCATCATGAAACTGCACACTATACTAAATTTGGTAATACTTAGAAATAAAATTAAAATGTGTTAAAAACCGAGAAATCTCCCTTTGAAAAACCCTTATCGAAAAATTTTTTTTCTTTGACCAATATTTTATTGGACCTCTACTGTTCTGGCCTATTTAAAGCATGAATATTTGTTCTCAATATATAATTTTATAATGTTATAAAGAAAACACGACAAAGGTATGTTAAAATAATTTAGATCATACTACTTATAAGCGAACAGTTTGCATATTTAAAATCCTTTTAACATATAATACTCGCATACTAGGATAACAGATTGCGCAATAGTCATGAGAATTATTAAATAAATTATATTAATATCTCTGCAAATGCTATAAAAAAAAACAGATAAAAACTAACAAAGTCGGAATGGAGCATTACAAATAAAAAACCAAAAGAGTAAAAAAATAAATGAATTATTAATTTGTGATACACAAAAAAATAAATTAATAAAAATTAAACGAAATGTTTGATAAAATTTCTAAATAATTCATAAAATATGAGAATTTTAAAAGCGTGTTATGAAAAAAGTCCTTTTATAAAAGTGGTTAGAAAATTACCTTTTTATTATATTTTAACGGTGGCTTTTATAAATAAATTATATAAAAAACTAGCTGTGCCCGCCACTTCGTCAGCGTCCCTGCAATATTTTGTTTGATTTTGCTTTAAAAGCAATCCTGGGAAATAAATAATATTTTTGCGGAAAATTGGAATCCACATACCTCCTCTCAAAATTTTATTAAAATTCATCCACAAAGAGAAAGACAGATAAACAGACAGACAGGCAGACTTGAAAGAAGTTACTATTATTATATGTTTAGATTATTAATAGTACCTAATAATTCTTTGAAAAAAAAACAACTGAAAAAAGACGGGCATGGAACCCAAACTAAAAATTTAAAAAGGTTTTAATCTATAAGCAGTAATTAAAAAAAATAAAAGCTTAACCTTAATTCTGTTTTATATAGGGACACCCTATAAATTTTAATTTTATTTTGTAAATTTGTCTCTATAGAGGTCAAAGTAAAGGGTGTTTTTTATAGAGGTATAGAACTTTAAGTTGCAATAAAACAACGATGGATTATTCGATTGACATGAAGTTTATTTATCCGAAAGATAATCTTGTGGCATTACATTTTAAATATGATTTCTGGCATATGACCGCCACGGCTGGCGCGGATGTAGTCCAATCTGGACGCCCAATTTTCGATGACTTTTTCCAGCATTTGTGGCCATATATCGGCAATACCACGGCGAATGTTGTCTTCCAAATGGTCATGCATTTGTGGCTTATCCGCATAGACCAATGACTTTACATAGCCCCACAGAAAGTAGGATAGCGGTGTTAAATCACAAGATCTTGGAGGCCAATTCACAGGTCCAAAACGTAAAATTAGGCGGTCACCAAACGTGTCTTTCAATAAATCTATTGTGGCACGAGCTGTGTGACATGTTGGGCCGTCTTGTTGAAACCACATCTCCTGGACATCATGGTTATTCAATTCAGGAATGAAAAAGTTAGTAATCATGGCTCTATATCGATCACCATTGACTGTAACGTTCTGGTCACCATCGTTTTTGAAAAAGTACGGACCAATGATTCCACCAGCCCATAAAGCTGGATGTAACGGTGTTTCGACATACACTTGAGGATTACCTTCACTCCAAATGCCTGCCGCATTTTGTTTGTAGACGTAGCCATTCAACCAGAAGTGCGCTTCATCGCTAAACAAAATTCGCTTATGAAAATCGGGAACAACGGTAATCTCGCTTTGGGCACTATTTGCAAGCGTTGTTCAGGCGTGAGTCTATTCATGATGAATTGCCAAACCAAACTGAGCTGTTAAATCGGTCGCCATCTTGAAAAGTAATGGCAACTTAAAGTTCTATACCTCTAAAAAACACTCTTTATAACCTCCATATTCCTAAAAAATAAAATATATTTAAAATCTATTTTAGAACAAATTTTTCATACAAAAGTTGTTCTAAAATACATTTCAAATCAGTTTTATTTTTTATTAATATGGGGTTTAGAATCGTAATATACGTAAGAAAGAATTATTATATGGGTCATCCTTTAGCCTTTGTTTGTTGTATTTTTAATTCTTTTTATTGCAAAGCCCTTAGAAGTACGCACTCTGTGTCCAGTTTCTTTCTATTACGGTTCTATGGATATGCTATATGCACTAAAACCACATGGGGACACCCTTTTATTTTGATCTATAGAGACACACCTTGATTTCAAATTTTTAATTATATATAATAGACATTCTGTGTGATTTTTAAGCGCCTTCCAAAGATAAGGGAATTTATGTCAAACTAGCTGTGACCACATACTTTGTGAGCATCCTGACAATATTTTGTTCGACTTTGCTTGAAAGTAATCCACACCAAATTTTAAGACTCTTAGGTATTTCTTTTATATATAGAGGTACCCATACCTGGCTGAAATTCTAAAATTTATATAAAAATCTTTAATTATAAAAATTATTGTAAAGCTACGAAATGGTGCTTAAAATATTTTATTAACAATTAGATTATTCACAAGGTGTCATAAAGTCATATTGTTTAAAACACCGCCATCTGTTGTTGTGTTTAAAATGTTTCACTTTCAAAAATAAAAGTATGCAGTACCTTTAAATCAGGATACTAAAGTACCTCCTCACAAGATTTTGTTAAAATCCATCCAGTAGTTTCTACGTGATGCGAACACGGAAAGGCAGTCAGACAGACAGATAGGGAATGAGTTACTGTTTTATTATATGTATAGATTACGACATCTTTGAGTACACCCTTTGATTTTAAGTTAAGTTTTTTAATAATTTTTGTTATCGAAAGCTATAGTGATACACACTTTGTGTACAGAATTGAAGGTTTCTTTGATTAATATAATATCTAAGCCAGGAAAAGTTCAGACGAAGGTAGCTCTGGACGCTGCTTAATGTTGGTAATAGGACAGTGATCGATGTATTCAGCTTGTTATGGTCCTGGGTAAAAGCTGTAAGTCAATTTGGTCGATTTAAAGTTGTATGCTCTTATGCAAAAGAAATAAAGTCTACTTCAAGTCAACTTCAAATTTTATATACAAATTTTGTCTTAACGTACACTTTAAGTACACTTTATTTCTTTTGCATCAGGACATTAATATTTATAAGTTTCTTTTATTTTAATCTCTTAAGCAATCCACTATATGAGAAGTGCTTTAATGAAAAAATTGTGATGCCAGATGTTGGCGTATGTGTGCACGCAGAGTAAAAACATGCTTATGGTATGGTCACAAGAACCGTCTTATGTTCTCTGTAACAATATATCGTTGCGATGAATAACTTATAGTTGTTTTAATCATTACTATAGTTTTGATAAACATGTTTTTGTTACAATTTGAAAAGTTTACTACAACCAAAAAATGCAACATGGTTGGTCTGAACTATATATATAATTTTCTAATCACAACCAAAGTTTTTTTAGTGTTACAAAATAATATTGTATTTATAACCATAATATGTTATTATTAAACAAATTAAATAATAGACTAAAAACAAACAAATTATGTGTCTTTTGAGGTTTTTTATATTTAGTTTTTTACGGGTTAATGTTGGAAAAAATAATAATTTATGAATTTAGTCATTTCTCACATCGAATGTTTAAAAAAAGGACTAACTAATTGTATCTTTTCTGATAAGTTATTTCATATAAACAAATAATGTATGTTTTATAAATAAATTATTATTATTACATAATAAATCAATTAATTATTTAGGCTTAAGTTCTTAATTATTAATTTACCTCTTTAAGAAGAACTTAAGTCTAAATAATTAATTTATTCATTTAAAAATAGTTTAAATAAAATTCATATAAATTATTACATAATAATTAATTTGTTTTATAATAAAATAAAATTTCATTATAATATGGTCATATTATGTTTCGTAATGTTATATTTAAGTTTGACAATAATATGATTCTAACATATCAAAATTAATATTATTTTAATAATAATATGGTTTGACTACAACCATATTATTCAATAATAAAATTTTTATCTTAGATTACGGTTACCTCAACCATGTTTTTTCTTTGTGTGTGTAAAGTAAATTCATTTTTTTTCTTTTTTTTTTTACAAAAATACATTTTAAATATATAAATTGCTGAAAAATTAGTCACAGCCACTTAATAGCTAAATATTTTGTAATGTTGTACTTTTACAACATTACGAAATAATTACAATCTAGTGTTGAATTTTTTTTTTTTTTTTTGTATAAAACCCAATTAAAGTAATTATTTTTCAATAAATTTATACAAAATACTATTTTCAATTACTCCTTTCATTTATGATTAATAATTATTTATATATAATAATTCTGTAAATTTATTTATATACATTAATTCTGTAAATTATATATAATAATTCTGTAAATTATATGTAAAATTATAGAAAACATACTGCTGAAACTTCGTGGTTAAAAGCTAGCGATTTAACACTTTGCGTACACATAACTTACAAAGTTATTGTAATTTTTTTCATCTGACTTATTGAGTTCTTGGTTGTTAAATAACACAGATAAAAAATTTAATAAACAAATGCTGTTAATGAACAAATTATTATTTTATATTCAAGAAAAAAATATAAAAGAACGTAAAGTTTAGCATAATATTCAAAAAGTTTGATAGTTTTTCCTATAAATAATAAGAAAACTTCAAGAACAATTTTCAAATGCATAACTTTAATCTCATACTCCTTAACATTAACTTCAATCTCATACTCCTTTACATTTAAAATATTTATGTACATTTGTTCCTACCAAAAGAAAAAAAACCCCAAAGATTTTTCACGAATTTCGAAGACATCCTTTACACACAACCTGCAACTTTTCCACAAGTTCTTTTATGTAAGAGTGAAGCTGACAGACAGCTTGAGCTGTTAATCATATAGAGGATAACAGGAAGATATTAAACAAAACAACATAAATACAATCTCCAGCTCTCGCAATCTCTCTTTTGTACCCTCCCGCAATAACAAAAAAAAAAAAAAAAAAATCCAACCTCAAAAGTAATATTAAATGATAATTTACACTTAGAAAAATAAGTGGTTAAGCAAATAAATACATTTTCATAATATGTTTAATATTTTATTTTATGCACTGGCGTACACACGCCAAGAAAAAACATGATTGAGGTAACCATAATCTAAGACCAACATATTATGATTGAATTATATGGTTGTAAACAAACCATATTATTATTAACATAATAATAATATTGTTATGTTAGAACCATATTATTGTCTAATTAAAAAAAAAAGCTTCGCAAAATATAAAATTTATGAAATAAATTAAGTAAATATAGTGAGACATATAAATATAAAAACACATCTTATAATCAAACACACAATTATTTATTAGTTTACTTCTGAAGCATTCGATATAGGGAACGACTCAATTCATAAATTGTTATTTTGAAAGAAACCCGTAAGCTTAGATTCTATTAATTTAAAAAAAAACTACACACAAACCTTCACAAAATCAAACTTTATTTGTTTACATTCAACCATACTGTGGTTACATACGAAAAATCGTATCATAATTTTTTTTCTAATAATATATTTTATAAATACAATATTATTTTAAAATACTAATAAAACGTATGCTTGAATTTAGTCCGACTTTAGGTCTTTCAATAATAAAAAACCATATATTTAATATTTTATTATTTTTATTTTTCCTTTTCCGATATTTCGGTTAACTTCGTTAACCATTTGCAAGGATTATTTTAAAAAATTTGAGCACAGCTTATTAAATTAGCAACATGTCCGTCTACCTGTTAAGCTTTTTGTCAAATAAAACTTTGATTGAGGTTTGACAATAGTATAGTTCAAACCAATCATGTTGCATTTTTTGGGTGTAGTAACTATTTAATGATCAAATAGTAACACAGACATATATGTCGTGACCATAGTAATGATTAAAACAATTATAAATTGTTCATAGCAACCATACATTTGTACAGAGAACATAGGATGGTTCTTATGACCATAATCATATTTTTTTTCTGCGTGCACTGAAGTATTCATTAGACGTAATAAACTTCCATAGAGTTAATAAACTTCTCATTTATTAAGTTTTTAATATAAGAATTTGGGTTTTTATTTAGAAAGTTTGGGAAAAATCCACTGATGAGCCAGTTGATCACTAGCGAAATCACTATATGGAATGCTTTGCACATAGTAACCTATTTCGATTATTATATTTTTTGAAAATAAATGTTTAATGTTTTTTCATAAAATATTTTCAAGTAATTATGCGTGATAAGAAATAAATAATGTTATATAGTTTATAATATAACTTAATTCATAATTTATTGCAGTCGGGGTTGCCAGATACGGCGATTTTTCGCCAAACGTGACGATTTCCAAACTTATTTGGCAAACTAATTTTTGATTTGGCCATATGACGACTTTTTTATGATTTTAAAAATTGTTGCGACTTTGTTGGCGAGTTTTCGCTGACTTTTGGTCAACATTTATAACTGCATTAAATGTTGAAAATGGATGATGAAGACATTGAAGCTATAAGAGTGAATTGTTTTTCATATTTAAAGGTGATTTTAATAGAATTAAGAAATAGACTTCCTGAAAAGATCAATGTATTTAGAGTTTATTTTAAATTCTTTTTTTACAAAGTTTTTTTTTTTTTTAAATACTTATGAGTCACTATTCCAAATATTACCTCTTGTCAATTTAAAATATTGTTTTAACCATGATATTGCAAATAATAAACAATTTTGTACTTGATGTGCTGGTAATTACAATAAATTTTTTCTACTTTAATTTTTATTTGAAATGCTAGTAAGTAATTCCTCCATAGAAAATGAATTCCACTAATGCGAAAAAGATATTCTTGATGACATAAATTATATGAAATCTGTTGATTTTTATTAATGTGGAATAAATTTAATTCTCATAAAATATATTTAAAATAAGAACAAGGTAACAAATACCTTGAGGATGGGTATATAAAGGTCTCTGTCTGTCTTCCTTTTTTGTGTTCGTATCACGTATAATCTACTAGATGGATTTCAACAAAATTTTATAAGGATGTACCTTAGTATCCTGATTCTAATATTGGCTAATTTTTTCCGCAAAAATATCTTATTTCTAAGAGAAAGTGCAGTGAAGAAAATGTACGAAAGTACCAATTTAAAATTACTGAATACTTTTTTTAAAGCATTATATTTAAAGCAATGTTGCCCAACAGATGGCGCTGTTTTAAAATAACGATTAACTCATTTCAAGTCTATCTTTAACAGAGCTTTACAATAATTTTAACAATTTTAGAATTTTATATAAATTTTAGAATTTTATCCATGGATGTGGGTACCTTTATATAAAGTAAATACGTAAGAGTCATAAAATTTTGTGTGGACTACTTTCAAAGCAAAATCGAACAATATATTTTCAGGACGCACACAATGTGTGTGTTTGCAGCTAGTTTATTATAATCACCAAACTATTTTAAATTGTTTTAAGCAAAAATTTTACTTTTCTATTTTATACTAGCTGTGCCCGCCACGTCGTGGGCGTCCTGACAATATTTTGCTCGATTGTGCTTTGAAAGTATTCTACAGCAATTGTAAGACTCTTACTTTTATAGTGCTTCAGTTATGGTTTTTGTATTTACTTTATATAAAGGCATTCATCCAGCTTTGGATAAAATTCTAGAATTTATATGAAATTCTAAAAATTATTTTAAACGTGTGTAAAAGGTGTTTAAAATATTTAAATAATAATGTAATTCCACAAATTAAAAATACAAATCAAATACAAATTTTATTCAATTGGCGCCTAATGTTGCGCAGTAGTTTTTAAAATATTCCACTTTCAAAAATAAAACGGTGTTCAACTGTGTTGAAAATATCCCAGTTTTAAACCGTAAATTTCAGTACCTTTAAAGCTCTTTCAACACTTTCTGTTGGAAATGAGGGTGTGTTTTTGCGGAAAAAAAATTATCCTATATTGGAATCAGGATGCTGTGGTACCTCCCCACAAAATTTTGTTAAAATCCATCCACTAGTTTTTACGTGATGCAAACACAAATGAAAAGCAAATGATAACAACAGACGGAAATTATATGTATAGATAAAAACAGAATATATTTTGGCAACTTTTTTTTATATTTTTGATGAATTTTAGTTATTTGATAAATATTTTTTGGTGATTTATTAAACATATTTTTAAAATGAAATAAAATTTTAACAAAAAACTATTGTGGCGATTTTTCACATCGGTATTGGTGAACTATGTAGGTGAAAAAAATCAGACAACCCTGATGGAAGTACATATTTCACTTCACAGGTGTTGGGTGTATAACGGAAGCCCTTACGTCAAAAACACACACACACACACACATATAAAAACTAATTTTTTTAAGTAATTTTTTGCAAAGATATTTAGAAATACTTTTAGCCTAATACACATCATTTCTTTCTCTGTATTTATTGTTTTTTTTTCGTACTAAAATTCTAAACAAGTTATACATAAATAATACAATTTTCAAACGCATAAATGCGTTTTCTTCGAAGTACAATAAAAAAAAAATAAATTTAAAAGTTTAACGTCAGTTTCGTGTTCTCTTTGCTTATAAACAAACTCGGTTATAAAACAAAGAAAAAAAAACAACAACATTGAATACAAGTAGTATTCAATGTAAGCTGAGTGCACGTCTGTTGATATTTGTTTAAAATTGTTGTTTGGGGATTATTATTATAAATACCAAGATTCTTACACTTGAAGAAAAAATGACACCATAGTGTTGTATTAAGAGCTTACCGGTGTCAAATTGACACCATAACGGTGTTAAGATAACACTACACACATATAATATTGACACCGTAACGGTGACGAACTTGCATCATATGTAAAGCCATCAAAACGACATCATGCTGGCATTATACTAGTTTCACATTGAAAAAAATTACAATTTATTAAAATCGAATTGATTGTTTTCTTTAATTATTTGCAAACGCATTTCATTCCTCCCTACTTCACCCTAAAAAAGTGAAGGGAATATATTTTATTTACCACATTAATCGTATTTCATTAAGCGAAAATTAATACATATCGGAATTATAATATCTGTAGTTACTTGTATAAAAATAAACAATTTATAAATTAAATATTATTTAAAGGGTGATTTTTTGAAGAGCGTACAACACTGAAAATTACACCGATATTACACAATTTTAGACACAAAATTGGCTGTATTACGAGGACAGTTTGATAATTTCGTGGATAATTGGATGAAAAATGATTTTACTTTGACAACAGCACGCTTTCAACTTGGTCTCTTTTACGCTCGATGCATCATCTTTTTAGTTTTTTATTACCCACTAGTGAGTAGTGGGTACCGAATACTCGATACTCGATCATTTTTTTGGGTAATCAATACACAAAAGTAGTTAATCGATACTTTTACGTTAGTATTTTTTGAAATAAATTTATAAAAATATTTGACAACTACAACAATAAATTTTCTCTGCTAGTATGTAAACGGAAGTATTGAGTACTATTGAGTACCCAATTGAAAAGTACTGAGTTTTATTGAGTAATTGAAAGCAGTAGAAATTGCCAGCACTACTTCAAATTAGTGCTGGCTATTTCTAATACTTTCAATTACGCGATACTAATCAATACATTTCATTTGGGTATTCAATAATACTTAACACTTTTTTTTACATATTAGCAACTGAAATTTAGCCCGAAGTCGTCAAATAATCTTTTCAATTTATTTCCAAAAATTTTACCCAAAAAGTACCTTTTTTTTGGGTACTCAATACACAAAAGTAGTTAATTTTGTGTATTGAGTACCCAAAAAAGTCACATCTCGGTACTCGATACCCAGTACGCAATATCTACTTTGCCAGCACTACTCCAAATAATAAAAATTTTCAACGACCTTAAAATCGTTTATTTTAATAATGACCTCTTGATTTGTGATGATAAATCACTTACCACCCTCCACTTCTTCAAATTTTAAAACAGAATACAGCAGCAAGGGCTAAATCTGCAGAGTATCTTGTCTACTGTCTTCTCAGTCACCACATGCACTTTTATTCTTCGATTGTCCAATATCAATACATTGATTTTTCGATTATCTGATGTGACGACCTCTTTTGGACGATAGAGCGGAATTCAGTAAACCATTGAAGTTGATGCTGCAGAGGCCTTACAGCGTTTATCATGCCTTTTTTTAGTTTCGGCGGTTGGTTTTGCAAAAAATAACGTTTGATCAGCACACGAAATTTCCTTTTTTCTATTTCCGTTCAAATTAACGAGATTATCAGATTTCAATCGCCACAGCTCACAGGGAGCAAGCAGTATTGCATGGAAAGGCGCGGAATTATCATGGGGTTATCAAGAAGAAGGAATGATGATCTTATAAAGTCACTGAATTATCAAGTTACCCTCGTATGAGGCCTAATTTCTTACCATTAGTTTTTGAATGTGATCTCGGCTCGGATGTAACGCTTTCTGCAATCAAATTTTTGACTACCATATCATAAATTTGGGGGCCGTATCATGAATTTGGTCTGTACAATATTGTGCAACTTCAGGTACTTTTACGCCTCTCGCCGTTGACAGTATCATTTGCGCTAACCCTATCTTTAAAGAAATAAGGGAAAATGATTCCACAGCTATTAAGGCTATTAAGGCTCACAAAACTGAGATTTTCGGTGAAAGTAGCGATATGCCGATTTTTTTTTCACATCAAGTGCTACAGTTTTTGGCCCATGGTGTCATAAAAAAACCTCATTACTCAACAGAATGTTGCAATAAAATATTTCCTTTGTTTTTCTATTACACTTTTTATGTTAAAATGATAAACCGCAATGAAAACAAATGATGATAGAGTTGCCAGATTGTACAGTCGTATGCTAAAGAACAAATTACCAAAGAAGCACCTGTTATATATTTTAAAGTTAGTCTACATTGCGACTTTGAGTCATATATAGCCTAATGGTTATACAAAAATTTTAGGTTTGTAGGGATGCCATATTCACCTACTAGTTGTTGTTTTTGTAAGCTAATGTTTCTTTCAGTGTAGAGACTTAGGTACATCACATCATGGCATCATAGCGCACATGTATGCCTTCTTAATTCTGCAAAATATTTTAATTTGTTTTACAAGAAATTCCTTTAAGAACCAGACGAAAAAGACACGCACACCGCATCCATCTCAAAAGAAACCACAACAAAAACTTAGCTTTTTTTGTGTTTTACCACATTTATAGCTATAAAAGCCTAGAAACAAAGGCGGACAATAAAAAGAAAAAGAGAACATTTTAATTTAAGGTACAAATTTTAAATTGGCACACATTGTGGGAAGTAAAGGAAAATGACCTGCTTAAAAAGGGCTCTTACAAATTCGAAAAATGGGAACTGAAAAGATTTTAATTGGCAGAATATACTTTAAGCTTAAAATATAAAGGCTCATCTCTTAACGGTAACAATCCTTTTTAAAACGCATTTTTCAACGATTTCTTGACAACGAACAGTTTCATTATTTTTTTCCTTTCACAATTAACCATTAGGGTGGTTCACTTTAAGCTTAAAGCTTAACAAAACTTTTCTTCCAAAAATTTTTTTACAGTAAACATGCAATAGTTTCTTATATTTCGCAAAGTGTTCCCTGTCTTTTCAAACTTAAAATTTAGTTTATTTTGGTTTGCTATGAACACCCTATTATACGCATATTTTTGCAATAAAGCAATTTGTTTTTATTTGTTCTTCTTATTCCTTGTTTTGCAGTACTTTTAAATACACAACAATTTTTCAATGGGTTTGATTGTCTGTCGCTGTCCGTCTGCCCTTTTTTTATCTTATACAGGGTTCGTATATTTTTTTGAAATTTTTTGCAGCCGTACTAGTAGTAATATCAAACATGGATAATTATTTACCCCTATTCTATTTTGCGAAGTCAATACAATGCGAAGACGTTTTGTGCCGCCGGGTTTAAATTGGTATTCCCTTGTCGACATCAACATTTATCGATGACTGTTGTTTTAATTTGGTATTTTGTAAGAAAATGAGAAGTCGTTATTTTATTGTGTCGACGACGATTTTATCGTCTTTATTTTTATAAACGAGTTGAAGTGCTCCAAAATTTAAAATGGAATATATTTAAGTAATAAGTTTGAACCATTTCGGAAAATTGGTTTAAGAAATGAAGATTATAAAAATGAACAAAAACAGGTATGGTGAGACTTGAAATTTAGGGTAAACTCACATACTTTCACTTAATCTATACATATAATAAAATAGTAACTTATTTCCTGTCTTTCTTTTTTTTGTGTTCGCATCACGTAAAAACTACTAGATGGATTTTAAAAAAATTTTGTGAAAAGGTACCTTAGTATCCTTATTTCAATATACTTACTTAGATGGCTATAAAGAACCGTTTTGGTCAGTAGCCTGATTAAGAATAGCTTTCCATACGCGTCGATTTAATGCGCTTCGCCTCCAGTTTCTAGCACCAAGTTTTGCGAGACTATCCTCAGCTTGATCCTTCCACCGGAGTTTGGGTCTTCCCCTTCTACGTCTTCCTTCGGGATCAAATTCGAATGATTTTCTTGCTGGAGCATTCTCATCTTTTTTATTTCCAAACTGATGTTATTTGTTTGGTTTATGGCGGTACCGAGGTAGATAAAGTTGTTCACTACCTCGAAGTTATAGTCACCAACGTTCACATATTGACCCAGTCTTGTTGTTTCGTTGTTCGTTGATACCATAAACTTTGTCTTATCTTCGTTTACTACCAGACCCATTTTCCTCGACTCATTGTCGATACAGGAGAATGTTGCAGTTACCTCTCGCACAGTCCTATGATATCAATATCATCGGCATAAGCGAGTAGCATATGCTTTTTGTTGTAAATTGTGCCTGCTCTGTTAACTGCAGCATCACGCAATATTTTTTCCAACAAAATGTTGAATAGATCACAGGATATACTATCACCTTGTCTAAAACCTCGTTTGGTATTAAACGTCTCGGAGAGGTCTTTTCCAATTTTAACCGATGATCATGTATCAGTTAGCGTCATTCTGCATAAGCGTATTAGCTTTGCAGGTATACCAAACTCAAACATGGCTTTAAATACCTTTGCTCGTATCGGGCTGTCAAAAGCAGCTTTGTGGTCAACGAAAAGCTGATAGGTGTTGATCTGCCTTTCTTGAGTCTTTTCCAGGATCTGTCGTAATGTGAATATTTGGTCGGTGGTCGATTTACCAGGCCTAAAGCCACATTGGTAGGTTCCTATTATTTCGCTGACTTTAGGTTTTAATCGTTCACATAGTACGCTCGATAGAATTTTGTATGCAGTAGGAAGGAGACTTATATCTCTATAGTTTGTGCATACGGTTTTTTCTCCTTTCTTATGTACAGGACACAGCAAACTGAGGTTCCAGTCATCGGGCATGCGTTCTTCTAGCCAAATGGTTCTAATAAGTCGGTGCGTACTCCTTACCAACTCGGCGCCACTGGCTTTAAACAGTTCCGCGGGCAGACCATCAGCACCTTATTTCAATATAGAATAGTTTTTTCCGCAAAAATATTTTACTTCCAAGAGAAAGTGAGAAAAAGCAGTATGTTGAATTTTTAACGATTTAAAGGTAATGCATACTTTAAGGCATCTTTTATTTGTAAAAGCGGGATATTTTAAACACGGTTGCACAGCAGATGGCGCTGATTTATAACAATGACAAAATATGAATTGAAAAAGGTGTATTTTAAGCACGGCTGCGCAACAGATGGCGTTGTTTTAAAATAAGGGAGAAATAAATTGAAAATGGGATATTTTAAACACGGTTGAGCAATAGATGGCGCTGTTTTAAAATAATCACAAGATATGAATTACTTGCTGCCAAATAACCAATTGAATAAAATTGTATTTGATTTGTATTTTTACTTTGTGGAATTAGTACATTTTTATTAAAATATTTTAAACACTTTTTACAGAGCTTAACAATAATTTTTGGAATTTTATATAAATTTTATAATTTTATATAAATTTTAGAATTTTATATAAATTTTTGAATTTTATATAAATTTTAGAATTTTTTATAGGGATGGGTACCTTTATATAAAGTAAAATAGTAAAAGACTCTTAAATTTTGGTGCGAATTACTTTCAAAGAAAAATCGAACAAAATATAGTCAGAACGCACAGAACGTGTGTGGGCACAGCTACTTGTAATAACAACAATATGATGTCTTTGGGTGGGTGGGCGAGTATGCCACTATTTTTGTGGAGGCTCATATCAAAATTAAATTCAGTGTATGCCTTTGGTGTATGCAGATGAATAGCTGTATAGTTTTAGGGCATTATCGGGAGGGGGCAAGAGGTAGTTAACTTGACACCCCATTTTTGTGAAAGCTCTACAGGTCATACATTTTACCACATCAAAATGAGTATGTGCTTTTAGTATATGGTGATGAAGAGCTGTATAGTTTTTGGGCATTATCGGGAGGGGGTAAGGAGAAGTAGACTACCCCAAGGAAAGTAGACACCCCAAACCAAAATAATTATTTTTTTTTGCTTCGAATATACTTTGAACTTTTATTCTTCGAAACATCTGTTTACATGAGGTATGGTAAAGGTGAGCGTAGGCCACTGCAGATTTTTTCCGTTATATATCACTGGATTACTGTCGGTTTTTAAGCAAGCAGCATCTATTAGTTTCTGTTTTAAAGCCATTCCAAGCAGATAACAACCTCGTCAACCTGGAAAATGTCGATCTTAGGTATTATATACATATTTCGTTGTAGAAATGCTTTTCCAGTTCTAAATTTTTTTTAATAATTTTTATTTATGGTTACTTTAAACATACATATTTACATACATATATTGATGGTGTACCCTGTATCTTTCTGTTGCTGTAATCATAAAATAGCAACATCAGCTGTATACAATGTGTTTATTTATTGGAACCAGCATCATCAACATCCTCTTTGGCTCCATCATCTTTATGCTACTTTCTTGCATTTGCCTTCTATAAGCAAAATACTTTTTACGTGTTCCTTTTATGAAATTCTTTATTTTTTTATTTTTTTCTTTTACTTCCATTAATTTATTTGCTGGCTTTTTTTATTTCTCCCCTCTTTTATAAAAATTATTTCTTTCGCATTAAAGGGAATGAGTAATATTTTTTGTTCTACTTCGAGTTAATGTATCATCCACAATTTGTCGTTCAAGTAATTTTGTGTCATTCTGAAGAATGTCTTTCTTTCTTTCTTTCCTCTTTACGTGCCATCGTTTTGTAAAATTGTAATAAAGCAATTGATTGTTGTATATGGATACATCTGTATGTACTCGTTTATATATACAAACTGGTGTTAAATACTCTGGGGATGGCTAATTTATTTTTATTAATTTAGTTATATTTATTTTATTATTTTAATGATTATTATATTTGTGATTCCCGATTTTTTCGAATTAATTGTAAACAAATATGGAAATGAAAAATACTGAAATACAATTGAAAAAGAGAAGGGCTCTGTCTTTGTGAAAATTAAACTTGTAGTCATCATGTTTAAGCCGTTGTAAATGAGGGGAGTCTTAAAAGAAACAATTTAATCAAATGTTTATTTATTTTCTTTTTCATAAAAGACAACACTACCTGCAAAGCTTCTTGTTGTCTGCAGAAAATACACAGATTCTTTGGCGGGAATTGAAACCGCAACCCCCAAACTAATAGTCTAGCGCACTACCAATCGATCTATCGAAGCACTTAATATTATTATTACCATAAAAGAAGTAAAATCATTCATTTAGCAACCCACACCGATTAAGAATTCATGTCTACTACTCAGACACATTTTTGAAATTTCGTCACTACGACATCATATTAAAGCTCATCGATCCAAATTACTGCATTCATCACTAACCAATGAATTAAGTTTGCTCAATCCTCTCTTTTGTGATGCTCCCCAGAAAATACAAATGAAAGGTGCTCCTATTTGCGCTCACAAAATTGCATTAATTCGCAAAGTTGTTGCAAAATGTTTGCCGCCCACTGGCTGTTACCCAATGGCTGTCCTTCCTTGTTAAGTAGAGCATATAATTTGCCGACATACTGCAAACTCCAACTTTTGGATAAAGTCAGCTCACATGCACAGGCCACAGCAGAGAAGTTTCCTAAGTTTAAGTTTTAGTTTTAATAGAATACTCTCGATTGTATGAGAAGCTCGTTATGTAAAATATTCAAATGTTGGCAAATTTCTGTTTTATATCATACTAGCCAAGGCGAATTCATACCAGGTGTAGGCAGTAGAGCAACAACTACAACAAAACAACAACTTTGACATTAGATTAGCAGATATGAAACAATGTAGACATTAGCAAAAACACGAGAGCAAAAAACAATCAGCTGGGCTATCAACACCACCTGGTATGAATTCGCCTTGATACTAGCACTGGTCTGTTTGCTTCGCTAACCTACCACCAACTACTATTAATATCATCGATATATGATATTAATAGTTGTTCACCATATACGATATACGATAACTAATAATTACTTTGTAGGTTGGAAAAATGGGCCACAACAAATTTCTTCCATCTTCATCTGTCCTGCTACAAAAGTTTCACTTCAGCCCAGGTCATTCCACTAGAGTTCACTTCTTTTACAATTTGCCTTCACCTACCTACCTACTACCTTGAGAGTTCTACTCAGTTTTAGCTATATCGCCGTCCGCTCTCCTCAATTCCATTTTCGATTGGCTATTTCAATGAATAACAATTCCCCTGTTTGATCCCATAAGTCAATTACAAGTACTTGTTATTAAAGTAAATGTAATTACCAGAAAAAATAAATAAATTACAAGTAATTGTAGTTAAAGTAATGGTAATTGAATTACATGTAATTGAAGTAAAGTAATTGTAATAATAAGTAATTGTAATTGAAGTAATTGTCGAAAATCAATTACAACGTATAAATCCAAAATCTACAGTACTTTAATACACAAATGCAAAAGCAGAAGCGGGGTATCCTAATTACATTTTAGTTAAAATTATATATAGTTATAATCAGTTGTAATTACAAAAATTTTTAATTAAAGTAGGTGTAATTACAATTAATTGTAATTAAATTACAAGGAATTGTAGATGAAGTAATTGTAATTACAAGCAATTGTAATTAATCAATTACAATATGTAATTATAATTGAAAGATTTCAATTATATTTTCCAATTGCAATATGTAATAATAATTAAAAAACTTCAATTACATTTACTTGTAATTTAAATTCGATTCAATTACAAATAACAGGAAATTGTCATTGAAAATATTCAATTAAAATTGTTAGCAGTAGCCATTACTGGAAATCAATTAAAATTCAGTTATATAAACTTAAAATTTACAATTACATGTAACTGTTATTAGCTTTTCAATAACAAATTACAATAACAAATCAATAACAAATTATAAACAATTGCATTGCATACGTATTAACCCCCCTGGACCCATGTCTTAACGTCTTGTTTAGGGGTTGAAGACCATCAAACTCCTTTAGTTGAGAATGCAACAGCATACTTGATCAACCGGGCCCCATCGCTGCATGTATTGAATCAAACTACGGCCACCACATGTACCCCCCAACGGGACCTCACCAACAAACAGTCACACAGAGGAGCGGCTCTCTGTTGGTGCCCGTTGTTTGGACACTGGTCGAGTCTCGAACGACCTTGTATTCCACAGACCTGTTCTTCCAGATTAAGGTTCCATGAACCCTGGCGTTTGGTGCCGTCATTTTCTCCGGCAGCAGTGCGTCAAGTTAGGGACATAAACTACAATGAAAATTAGTGCCTCCCTGGGGAATACTAGAGAACAAAAAAAAAAAGCAGCACTTAAATAGGTATTAAGAGTAACCACTATTCGAATAAATGTGGTTATCATTATCAGCTGATATATAAAAGTTTTTATATATATAGTGCGAGCCACATCTGTGGTATTTAAAGCTGATTTATTTTCCACTTCAGCCTACTTGTAGATCTATGTAGACGAAGTAAAGAAATCAACAATCTGCTTGTCAAATGTCAGAAATGATTTTTTTGTAAGTTATACATTTGATTGCATGTTAAAAGTAATTTTTTAAATGTTGAGTAGAGAAGAAAAAAAATAACAATTTTACAATTATTTTCAAATTGCAAAGACCCTTAAGGCCTTTTTTTTCAGTTTGCTTTTATATCCTTTGTTGTTGTTGGTTTTTACTACTGTTGGTTATAATTATTTTACAGTAGAGACCACCTGTCAAAAGTCAATTTCCGTTACTTTTCTTTCTCTATTACAACTGAGCAGCACTAAAAGTGTTGCACAAACGACAAAAAAAGAAAAATCCAGAAAAACGTTTTTGTTTCACAGTAAATTTTGTTTTTTTTTAACAACTTTTGCAATTAAATGATCATTACATGCAGCGTTTCTTTTATTTTTGCTGGTTGCAAGCTTTTACAATGCAATAACTGTAAAAAGAGCAAGCACATGACGACGTAAATTTTAATTTTTTGTGGTTCAAAATGTTTTTTTTTTTACTTTTGTTTCCTTTCTAAAACTACTCAATACTGCTTTTGCCCTTTATCATATTGAAATGCGCATTACTAAAAGCAGTAGAAAAGTAATAAAAACTAAAACATACTCAAGCTAAAAAAAGTTGTAAAAATTGCAGCAGTTTTTCTGCTGCAGCCGAAAAAAAATCAGCTACACGCAAAATCATTATCGTGAAATGACTGGGGAGAATTCAATTTAAGTACCGTTAACAGTACAAAAACGAATGGAATTTACTCTGCTTTCGTTTTTCACAAAAGCTTTAAAACTGTTTTAGTTGTTTAGCTCATAAGCCATTGAATGGTTGGTGCCATGTGTAAAGCTCAAGCAGATTTGGAGGTTTATGCTCAGAACGCTCAAAAAGGACTCCATGCAGGGTACATCGGATTTTTTTGAGTCAAAAATATTATTTTATTTGAATTAGAAATATGTCAGTTATTCCTGCTTAATTGTATCTTAATCAAAGACCACTAATTTTTTCTAATCGAATAATCAGGTATTCGAACGAATAACAATTACTCGATTATTTAAAGCATAAAAATTATTATTTGAATAATTCAATGAAAATAATAAAATAGGAAATTTACAATTATTTCCTTAAACCACATAATATTATAAAAAATCGAATCTAATATTCGAATAAAATATTTTGATAAAATTTAACACTCAAAAAATAATTCGATTACACGGTTCTTGATAAAATAACTTTGATTCAAATAAAATAACTTTGATTCAAATAAAATAACTTTGATTTAAATAATAAAATTGTATTTTAGATGAATCGAATAATTTACGCTTGAAAATGTATTCGAATATTTGCAACGAATAGAAAAACATTTGGAATAAATAGAAAAATTTGTAATAAATATACAAATTTTATTATTTTATCACTATTTTCTATATATTTTAAGGACGGTCTATAAATAATATTCTTTTTATTTAGATTATGTTTGTCTCTTAATGAAATGTTATTCGATTAATCGAAGAAAAAAATTTTTTATTCGATATACTAAAATTTTTTTTATTTAAAATAAATAGAAAATTTAGAAAAATTGGAATAAATGGAAAAATTTTATTATTTAAAATGAAAAAAAAATTTCTTCGATTAATCGAATATTTAATTAAAAGACAACTATAACCTTAAACAAGCATACATATATTATTTTTTGGCAATATTTAAAAAATATATAAAAACAAGTAATACAATTTTTCTATTTATTCGAATATTCGATTAAATTTTTATTCGATTAATCGAATATTTTTTTTCTTTTATTATTGTAAAATTTATAAATTTCAAGTTATTTCGAAAAAATTTTTTAGCATAAAGGCTTATGAAAATATTTGGAAGTTTATGCTCAGAACGCTCACTCCATGCTGGGTACACCGATTTTTTTTTAGTCGCATATATTATATTATTTGAATTAGATATGTCAATTATTCCTGTTTAATTATGCCCCCGTTAAAGATCACTAATTTTAATTTTTCAAATAATCAGTTATTCGAACGAATAACAATTATTCGATTATTTAAAGCATACAAATTATTTGAATATTTTAATGAAAAATATTGAAATATTAAGAATTATATCCCTAGAACACATATTATTCTAAAAAAATCGATTCGAATATTCGATAAAACATTTTCATGAAAATTTACCCTCAAAAAGTTATTGAAAAACTTTTTTTTAACTTTTACTCCAAAATAGAAAAATCTTATCAAATTCTTTTTTTTTTTTAGATAAATCGTATAATTCACCTTTAAAAATTTATTCGAATATTTGGATTATATACACAAATTGGGAATAAACACAAAAATGAATAAACACAAAAGTGAAATTTGTTTTTATATATTTTTAAGGTTATTCCATTTATTCCAATATTCGATTAAATTTTTTAGGGCAAATTATTCGATTATTTCAAGAATTATTTTTATTTTATTATTAGAAAATTTAGAAAATATAGAAAAATTGGAATAAATGGAAAAATTTTATTATTTAAAATGAAAAAAAAAAAAAAAATATTCGATTAATCCAATTTTTAATTAAAAGACAACTATAACCTAAAAAAATCATATATTATTTTTTGGCAATATTTAAAAAATATATAATGACAAATAATAAAATTTTTCTATTTATTCAAATATTCGATTAAATTTTTATTCGATTAATCGAATATTTTTTTTTCTTTTATTATTGTGAAATTTTTCAATTTCAAGTTATTTCATCAAGAACCGAATATTCGAATATTGTTTTTATTTAGGTTAAATGCTTATGAAATTATTTAATTTGAACATTCGAATCGAATTTTAGGAATAATAGATGGGCAAAAATTTAAATACAAGTTAATATAGGGGCAACAGTCCCCGAGACTTGCCTGAAACTGGAAGATAAGAACCTTTGAGGTCTAACCAGTGTCCAAACGACTGGTACTACGGAAACCAGTAGCCCCCCTAAGACTTTTCTATTATTGTGTGTACCAACACAAATAAACCTTAGAGGACAACGTTAACCCAAACTTAGGCAGCTTTGAAGCAACATTATAATTAAAACTAATTCCTTAGACTCGATTGCTTTTCTATTTTTAAAAAGCGCTATTAGAGGTGTTTTCTACACCTTAAAGACCCTAAATTTTCTTTAAAGCAAACAAGCTGATTCCAAAACGTTAATTTTTCTCTTGAACATTTTTTTAATTTTATTAATTTTATGATTTTCTGACCCCTGACCTCAGGCAAAATTGCCTCATTTGAATTATAATTGTATACTTTGCACCTGTCAATCACAAACTTTATTAAGTAGGGTGCCTTACTGAGAAAAATAAAATAATTTATTTTATGAATTGAATTGAATTGAAAAAAAAGTAAATTAATGTAAAATGCTGTCACGGTTGATTTGTCGGTTGTACTGAGGTTATTGCAAATTGCACAAGTGATTCATGGAAAATTCAAACAAAAAGCACAATTTACATAATGGAACTGCACCAAATTGAAAAGAAATGAAAAAACCATAGAAAATAAAATTCAACCATTAGTTTTGCAAAATATTAACCATGAAAACTGAAATAAGTATTTTAAAAATCGGGGTTAAAGAACAAGTGACATAAAAAGTATTTAAATAATGGTTAAATGAATTTAAACTACAAATATATTGGAAATATAAAAATTAAAAAAAAAAATTTTAACATATTGAAACATAAAAATCGCAAAAAATAATATGCAAACGTTAATTGGCTGTTTTTTTTTTTTTTTAAAGAGAAGTAACACTTAGGCAATTAATGTCATTAATGACAATAATCATGTTACTTCCTTTCGAAAGGGCTATCCCTTACAGATGGTTTGAGTGATAGAAAAGCCTCAGTTTAGGCAACACTGCAATTGCACGTTATGTTTATTTTTAGAACAGTGTTGCAGTGCCTCTGGTGTTATTTTAGGCGTATTAATTTGAATCTTGTACGAGGTATGATAAAAAAATAACCGTTATTTCCAATTTTCGTGAGGTAAGTATGTTCGATTTTCGCATTTTTTTTAATGTTGGAACGCATATTTTTGTTGACAATATCAGCCATTTTGAATTGTCAGTTTGTTTTTGACAGACAAAAAGCTTAGTCGTGCTTTGGTGTGCTCTTCGATTTTTTACTATTTCAAAAAATGGATCAAAGAAACTGTATTAAGTTTTGTGTAAAACATAAAATTAAATGTGCAAGGACATTTGAAATGTTGACTGTGGCGTTTGGCGAGTCTACTATGAGCAGAACACAAGTTCAATTGTGGTATAAACGCTTTAAGGAAAGCCGAGAAGATGTCAATGACGATGCTCGTCTTGGTCGCCCGAGCACGTCAACAACCGATGAAAACATTGAAACAGTGAAGAAAATGATTTTGGATAATCGTCGAATCACTATTAGAAAGGTTGCTGATGATGTTGGCACATCGTTCTGCTCATGCCAAGCAATTTTTATGGATGTTTTAGGCATGTAACGTGCGACAGCGAAGATTGTTCCACAATTGCTTCATTTTGAGCAAAAACAACGTCGCATGGACATCGCTCGGGAGATGTTGAACATCGTCAACGACGATCCAGATTTCTACCTCGTATATCCATTTTATTATTTATTGTACTTTGACGGCGCTTAAGTGCGATAATACCGGCGAAGGTGGGCGCTGTCTGTTAAATGCCTTAAAGCAGAAAAATTGATTGCCGTGGGTGGGGATCGAACTCATGACTTACTAACTACATAATCTACATCAAACAGCTTTAATACAAATTGTCCAAATTTTCCCAAAATCGTTTCAGCTATGAAGTCATTCCCTAAATGAAAATTTTTTATATTTGTTTTAAAGCAAACAGTGTATTATACATTCTAAAAAAGTTTCTAGTGTCTGTTAAATGCCTTAAAGTTTCTCCTATGGGGTCTTGCTTTATGGGGTTTTTGCTTTTAGGGTTTGTTACAATCTCTGTCCGTCTAACCGTTTGTCACCACTTTCTACCACTGCAGCCATACAAATTAAACTCTTGAAATTTTTCAAGAAGTTGTGTTACTGTGGCCGCTAGAGCAACAAATATTAAAAATTAAAGGGTGTACCGATAGTGATATTATTTTCACGTAGATGGCCTTTATACCATAATAGGCAGACAAATTAAATTTACACAGAGTATATTTTATAATGTCTTCTATTATAATAAGTATTAAAAAAAATTATTAAACATAAAAGGGTGTTCCCTAAAAGACACGATTTTGTCGAATATAGCCTTATAATGTAAACGTTATAGGCAGGCACTTGAATTTTATACATTATTATGTGGCCCATAATAACAAGAATAAAAAATAAAAAAAGAGTTAAAGGGTGTCCACATAGAAGACGTAAAATTTTTAAAGACAAGTAATTACAATATTAAATCAAAACTTTAATTAATTATTGACCGGTAAAAGACGTAAACAATAAAATCTTGTACTTTTCAAGTTGTATGTATATTATACATAGTACACATAGGGTTCCAACTATGGCGAGTCTGACTCGCACATGATTGATTTTACTTTTATATTGTTTAATGTAGAGGACGTATTACTACATATACACACGTCGTCTGTTGTTTGAAAATAATTTTGTTTTGTATTATTTTGACGTATTAAAAGTAATTTAATCTATACATATAACAACAGTAACTGATTTCCTGTCTGTCTATCTATCTTTCTGTTTGTGTTCGCATCACGTAAAAACTATTGGATGGATTTTAACAAAATTTTGTGCGGAGGTACCTTAGTATGCTGATTCTAATATAAGATACTTTTTACCGCAAAAATATCTTATTTCCAAAAGAAAGTGAAGAATAATCTGTGAAAGTACACCGATTTTTTAAACCAATTTACTTTAAACTTTAATGCAAAAGCAACAGATGCCGCTGTTTTAAAATAATGAGTAACTCATTTCCTGTCTGTCTTTTACAGAGCTTTACAATAATTTTTAGAATTTTTTATAAATTTATTTTAGAAATTTATCCAGGGATGGGTATCTTAATAAACGGTGTTTTTTATAGAGGTATAGAACTTTAAGTTGCAATAAAACAACGATGGATTATTCGATTGACATGAATTTTATTTATCCGAAAGATAATCTTGTGGCATTACATTTTAAATATGATTTCTGGCATATGACCGCCACAGCTGGCGCGAATGTAGTCCAATATGGACGTCCAATTTTCGATGACTTTTTCCAACATTCCGTATATCGGCAATACCACGGCGAATGTTGTCTTCCAAATGGTCAAGCGTTTGTGGCTTATCCGCATAGACCAATGACTTTACATAGCCCCACAGAAAGTAGTTTAGGGGTGTTAAATCACAAGATCTTGGAGGCCAATTCACAGGTTCAAAACGTGAAATTAGGCGGTCACCAAATGTGTCTTTCAATAAATCTATTGTGGCACGAGCTGTGTGACATGTTGCGCCGTCTTGTTGAAACCACATCTCCTGGACATCATGGTTATTCAATTCAGGAATGAAAAAGTTAGTAATCATGACTCTATACCGATGATCATTGACTGTAACGTTCTGGCCACCATCGTTTTTGAAAAAGTACGGACCAATGATTCCACCAGCCCATAAAGCGCACCAATCAGTCAGTTTTTCTCGATGTAACGGTGTTGGGACATACACTTGAGGATTACCTTCACTCCAAATGCGGCAGTTTTGTTTGTTGACGTAGCCGTTCAACCAGAAGTGCGCTTCATCGCTAAACAAAATTCGCTTATGAGAATCGGGAACAATGGTAATCTCGTTTTGGGCCCATTCGACGAATTTACGCCTTACTTGATGATCGTGAGTCTATTCATGATGAATTGCCAAACCAAACTGAGAATAAATCACTTGACAGCTGTGAAATCGGTCGCCATCTTGAAAAGTAATGCCAACTTAAAGTTTTATACCTCTATAAAAACACCCTATTTAAAGTAAATATGTAAGAGTATTAAAATTTGGTATAAATTACTTTCAAAGCAAAATCGAACAATATATTGTCAAGAAGCACTCAACTTGTGTGGGCACAGCTAGTCAATAACTTAAGTTATGGCAATTAGTCGCGGAGGCTTAAAAGTCCCTTTAATCGTAGCTGCAGAAATGCACTTATTTTGATTTCTCATTGCTCATTTTGTTTTCAGCTTTTATTTCTCTTTTTCTTTTATATTTTTTTCTTTGATGTCTGTTTTGTCTTCTCTTCCCTCTCTATTAACACTTTTTATTATCAATGCCCATTACTAATGACCCTTGGGTGGCAACAATGTCACATTAAACTGTCACATTAAACTGTCACATTAATCAATTGAAGTTAAAATTCAAGAGAAAATTTTTTAGTGGATACAGATTAAATTAATTTTATTAATTTAAATTAATGTGGTTTCAGAACTGATTAAATTTAAAATTAAACTGAGCACAATGTCATTAGAGTTGCCAGATCTAACAATCGCATGACAGTTTCATCTCTGTCGGAGAATGGAAAGTGCGCCTCATTTTTGAACAGAATATTACTGTTAAACCATAATTTTCGAAAAAAATTTGAAGCATTGATTTTGCGTTTTGAACGAAAAAAAAAAAAAAATATTTTTAAGGGTCGACATTTATTTGGTTAAATTTTTGCCGCGCCTCCTGAACTTATCTCATGGATTAAATCACTTTTATTTAAGGGCTGTTCTATGCATACAAACCGTAAATGTGTTAATTGTCATACATCAAAAACAGCATTCTTTTCAAGGTTTTTTTTTTCTATATATTATTTCACATTGAACCCAACACCTGTCACTTGACTTGGCTGTTATGGTTTTATTAGAGAGTGTAGCCGTCACACTTATTTTTTTTTTGTTATTGTGTAGTTTCTTTACATGCGGAAAGCCTCAGATTATTATGACAGACAGTTGTTATGTACATGGTTTCGTTTTAATAATCTGTCTTCTCAGCACACAAAATTACCTTGAACTTTGTGCCAGTATGTTTAAAATTAAAATAACTTTATTTGATGTTAAAAATGTCAATAATGTATTAAGTTTAAGGCAGCAAATCTTACAAATACGTCATTTTTATTTGCAAAATTATTTGATAAAAAGAACTGTCTATATGCTGTCACTTCTCTCTCAATAACTTATAAATTTAACTGTCATAAATGTTAAAATATTATTACAGCTTCTGAAAAGTTTTGTAATAAAAATAAGGATAAAGTTTATACAATTTGAGCAAAAAAAAACAACGAAAGGAATTTTAGTTTTAAAGGAAAAATTGTATTTTAAATTGCAATGAAAGTGATATTATAAAATTATTATCTGAAACTAGTCACACAATTGAGATTAGGAATTTAAAAGAAAGTGGATTGCTTTTCAGCAATATCAAATTTCATAAGAAGACTAAAAAATTTTCAGAAAATCTGTTTCAGTTTCTAAATAATCTCATGATTCAGACAACCATTTTTCCTTATAAATGTGAACAAAATGACTTCGCGCTTCTTTCAGATCCTCTACATAAAAGGCCAAAACATTAAAGAAATCCAGAAAAGTAAGTAGAACTTCATTCCAAATCAGCACCAGCACTAAGGAATTTAAAGTGGAGGCTGTACATTTACAAATCTTACATCACCGGACTTCCAGTTAGTCCAATTTAACAAAAAATCTAGTCTAAAGTTTTTGAGAACCCCAACAAGGTTATCTGCTGGCAGGCTCAAGGCAAAAGTTCAACAGAAACCCCCTTACGGTGAGACCGGTAACACACTGCTATTCAGGACTTAATCTATCTTAGAAAGCTGGCTAAATCAAGTCTATGTATACAGATTTAATACCTGTTGATCTCCTGTTTAAATATAGACTTACCTGTGCAAATATCAAATCTATTACGAATATTAAAGTGGTACGAGTTAGAGAGATTGACCGGTGAGGTCCAAAGGGGGAATCGGAAAATGGTGAATAAAAATACCTGACAGGAGATAAACGAGTTAATCACTAAAGGAATTCCTTAGGCTATAGCTCTGCACTGCAGAAAGGCCAAACAGTTGCTTGGATATAATCGAGGTACCCTAACCTCTTTAACTGCGCTAATGACTGGTCATTGAAACAGGTCATGTAACTTCTGCCAAAGATGATAAACAAAGAAGACAATACTTGATTACCTTGCCTGAAAGCGGTTTTAATCGCTAAAGGTACTCCTTAGGCAGCTTCACGGCAGGAAGAGCAAATAGGTGAATGGATATAATAGAAGCACCTTAAGCTGGCCTACTGCGCTTGTGATAGGTCATGGAATCTTCAAGTACTATCTGGAATCTTCAAGTACTAAACGACAAGCGAAGAAGATGACGCACATTAAGTGTGAATGTCTAGCATTTGCTAGCGCTAGCCTTAGGACAGACTTGTTTTAATTTGGATGTTACGGATGTTATGTTAGCAAATAAGATTTACACCACTGTATTGAAATAATATAAGATTGAAGTAATAATAATAATAATTGCAATAGATTTTGCGAGGTAACAAACCCCTCAGAAATCATTGGCAGTAAAAGTTTCCTAGAAAACGCCTAAATTTAATCTTGATTTAAAAAAGTAACCTTTTTGTCAAATGATAATCGTTTGAAATTTATTTCAGAATAATATCTTTCAAAATAAAAATGGATAATGAATAAAATTGTTATCAACTTATTCTCGAATGTTGTTCTCAAGTTTTTTGCTTTCAACAGCAAAAATAAAAAAACAATTTATTTTTCATGCATTAGTTTGAGATCCACTGGTTTAGATTGATGTTTTTAAAAAGGTAATTATTACAAAATTTTGTTTCTAAATGATCATTTAACAACCAAATTGTGGTAATACATTGGCTAGGTTAGGTTAACCGGACTGTGCGCGAAAATCGAGTTCACTCGAAGGCCATTAGGGTCCATTGTGATGGCCCGAAAACAATCTATACCCACAGTTCTCTATAAAACTCTAGTATCTCCAGTTCGTAAAAATCACCTGGAACAAAACCTAGTCAGTTTTGCATCTCTAATAAAGATAGTCCAGGTTCTGAAAATATCAGAGCCGAGCAGTCTCAAAGAACTGTTGAACTGTTTCTTCCTCCTCCTCATCCAGACAGCTTCTGCAACTCTCGCTGCAAGAGATTCCCATACGCTCCGTTATATGTTCAATCATACAGCGTCCACTCCCAGTTCAATAACACTGTCCAACAAATTAAGACTTATTGAATGGAACAGAATAGCGACCCCATAATTCTGAAAGGCTATGTTGAGTAGATCATTTTTGTAGGACAAACTTATGGTCCAGCACGTCTGAGTTTTTTTTTTACAGTGGGTCAAAGTTTTAATTTTTTGGTCGAAGAGAGCATTATACTATATGAAAAAAATGCTGTAAGTTAATGTCGGAGAGAATTCTTATGGTCAGAGTTGTATTGTGGAATTGTATGAGGATTATTTTTGTGGAAGATGATAACCCTCTAACTGGTCTCTTTGTGGGTCAATTTGACCTTATTTTTGAGAAAATCAAAAAATATCCTTTAAAAAAGGACATTTAAGGATTAAAATATTCTACGAAAATGTTTGCCGGAAAATTTCAGTGGGGGTCACCAAAGACACCATTGTTGTAAATAAAGCTTTTAAACAAAAATAATCCTCATACAATTCCACAATACAACTTTGACCATAAGAATTCTCACAGACATTAACTTACAGCATTTTTTGCTCCCTTCGACAAAAAAATGAAAACTTTGACCCACTGTAAAAAAAAACTCAGACGTGCTGTTCTACAAAAATGATCTACTCAACAGACCCTTTCAGAATTCTAGGGTCGCTATTCTGTTCCAAAAATGCTGTTGGACAGTGTAATTAGCTATATCAGGGTCCTGAATGGGACTTAAAAAAAAATATCTTCTATCCGATCAACACCAGTAAGGCCTATCATATCGTATAGAAAGTGCATAAGAATGTGCTTATTATTTACAAGGATGCCGTCTAAGTAGGGCCAGAGATAGAATGCACGTTAGTATACATCTGGACTTCATTTCTTTTGAATTACGGCTCTTAATGGCGGCTAGACTGTCCACAAAAATATCCATAGTCGTCGTATCGTCAATTCTCCTTGTGGCTATGCTCTATAGCATACATATATTTTAGCTTGGAACAAGGTACAGCTGTCGGGAAGCCTGAGTGGGACCGAAAGATCAATATCCTTAGAGAAATTCCCCGATTTAGTTTTCCTGTCTTCCTTGCAGCCATTCGCAAAGACCGAAACTACATTTTTTCGAATTATGAAGTTCTCCTTCCACTCATCTCTGCTCTGGGTATTGTGACAATAAAAGAATATGAATATAATGTTTTATAAACTTTTATAAACTTTTCCGGTTGTGTAGTTTTACATAATGAATTGTTATTTTTTATTTTAACTAGAAACGCCTGCCGAGATGAGGTAATTTTTCCTTACATTAAAATTGTTTAACATCTTTTGGTCTGCTTTATTTCAATTAAAAAATATTTAGAAAAATTTATGGTTTACTTTTTTTTTCAACTATCCTTTTTAATTTATCTAATTGTTTTCATATTTTTCTTTCTCTTCACTTGCAGGTTACGCAAAAGATATTGCTGGAGTTGAAAGAGGTATGTAATCTATTAGTTTTTTTTTTCAACATTTTTAACTCATTATCATAATGTTCAACTACATTATTAAACAACTAAAACGTTTTTTTTTAACAAAAAACAAAAATTAAAAAAAAAAAAAAAAACAGAAAGATAAAGTTTGAAAAATTACAACGGTGGAGTAACTGAAACTCATTTCAAATATTGTAGCTCTCTGTGGTAGAAATAAAAACCAAAACAAAGCAAACATTAAGTAAATGATTAAAAGTAATGGAAAAAAGGGATGAAATAAAATAAAAAAAATTTAACTCAGCAAAGTAAGTAAACCACACTTTAGAATGCGAACAAAAATAGAAGATAAAAAATATATATGTGCCCGTATGTATGTGCTCATGTACATACATATGTATACTTAAATATACAACATCAAACAAACAAACACATAAAAAACGAAATTTCAAATCTACAATTTGCAAAAAGTATAAAGACCTTTTAGGCCCCCCTTCACACAATTCCACACACAGCTGAGTCACATGAAAATGACGATATTTAATGGCAATTGTAAAACGAACACACACACACACATACACACACACAATTTAAAGCAACCAACCAACACAAATGAATAAATATAATATTGTACAATAGAATAGAGCGGAGCGTATTAACAAATAGCTTTATTTGGAAAACACTGGCTGGCTCCTCGCCGACTGACAGTTTGTTTGTTAGCTGTGGCATGTGTAGCATGTGATATTACACCAAAAAAAAAGTTTCAGATATAAAACGAATACCAAAGACAGCTTTAGTTTACTTCTTTTCATATACCATGAATTGTTACTTTTTTTTCTTATTATTTTTATTCCGGATTTAAGAATACTGCTGCACTCTTCAACTAAATATTGCTACAATTCTCCTTCCATTTGATAAAATTTCCCTAAAGGCCAATTCATAATAACAGCTTTATGCAAAAAAAAAAACAAAAATGGTTTTTAAATTTGCAAAAAATATGGTTGATAAAAAATTTAACTACCATACTCCTTCCTACCTACCTCTAAATAGTACGTTTTCTTATTGTCTTAAATGCATGAAATTGAGTGTGAATGAATGTTACGAGGGCAATTTCATAATTTCGTGACTTTTGGAAATTGGTTTTAATTTTGTTTCTTTGTGTTTCTTTGCTGGACATAATGTTCTTTCAGTACGCTTTTTGGTTCTTAATTAATCTTATAAATAAAAAATATAACATAACATAAAATAAAATAAATAAATAAAAAATAAATAAATAAATAAATATAGCAATATTTATTCTGGCTTAAGTTCACTAGCAGAATGCAGTGCATTTTCTGGAGCACTACATCCCTCTTCACCATTCTTCGCATCTATCTGCTACAAGGTAGTTTCAATAGTAATAACTAACTCAATGCGAACCATGGAAAGATACACAATCGAGCAATGGTCAGAATGGTGGCAAGAAATGGCAATGTTGGATGATCAATTTTCGAAGAAAATCATCTTCAGTGATGAGGCACATTTTCACCTCAGTCGAATCGTCAATAAGCAGAATTTCCGCATTTGGGCGAATGATAACACACTGTGTAATTTTTTAAGTCATGGCAAAATAACCATATACGGACACCACTACGTCATAAAAGACCAAAAAAAGACCCCTGCCCAAAGTCCTCCAGGTTTTTTTTATGGGCCCTCAAAGATGTGGGGCCTCGATGTCATTTTTGCAAAAAAAATGATCATTTACTCAAGCTCATATTTTGCAAACCGTTTGAAATTTTGATATACTCTCTGAGGCAAAGTTGTAGCTCTTGTCATAAAGAACAAAAAATGTGAACATATAAAATCAAAAAAACTTCATTTTCAAGGTCAAAATCGCAAAAAACTTTAAAAAATTCTATTTTTTTACCTTTTTTCCCCTGTTCAGGTCCATAGGTAGCAAACCATTTAAAAATTTAAGGAAACAATCAACTACAAAAATGAACCTAAGATCTCAATAAACAACTTTCTAGAACATATGAACTTCCTAGAATGATTCTTAACACCGTTTAGGTAGCGCTTAGGTAGCCGGCAAATTTTTCACTTTTGCGTTTTTTGACCTTGAAGATGAAGTTTTTTTTTGATTTTATATCAAAATATATATCAAAATTCCAAACGGTTTGCAAAATATGAGCTTGAGTAAATGATCATTTTTTTGCAAAAATGACATCGAGGCCCCACATCTTTGAGGGCCCATAAAAATAAACCTGGAGTACTTTGGGCAAAACTGGGAGACAGGGGACTTTTTTTTGTTGGTCTTTTATGACGTAGTGGTGTCCGTATATGGTTATTTTGCCATGACTAAACAAATTACACAGTGTGTATTTGTCCACTTCACAATATATTGTATGTGCGGTAAGTGCGTCGGATTCTACAACAGTTTAACAAATGTTGTTCTTGGTTTTTGCTATGTATAACTTGTAACTATATATTTATCGAATGTCGTAGAATGCTATCAGGAATGGAAAAGTCGATAGGTTAGTATTTTTTTTTTTATTATGTTTAATTTAATATTTAATTATGTGTGTGAAGATAAATACGTATTTAACTAGCAGAGACAAAAACCACTTTTTATTAAAAAAATATAGCATGCGATAAAAAAGTTTTCCCATACATTTAGTACGGTATTCTGCACAGATTTTCGGACTTTTTTAAAAATATGAACACAGTGGCTATTTCTGTCAGAGAACTCATATACTAGAAATTTTCACTAAGTCCCTTTTTTAAAATGTTATAAAATGTCACAAATACTTTTCGAAAAAAGTGTGAACACAGTTTGTTAGTATGATCTATTATCTTCCTATTCTACCAGGTGTGATACCCTGCGATGGAAAGGTTTGGAAACAGTAACCATATTTTTTAAAAATTTCCGAAAATCTGTGCAGAATAGCGTACTAAATGTATGGGAAAACTTTTTTATATCGCATGCTATATTTTTTCATTAAAACAGGGTTTTTGTCTCTGAGTATTTATCTTCACACACATTATTTAATTCACAATTTACAATCAACAATAGGTTGTGAATTGTGAAAACTGAATATGTATAATATCTAACATCACTATGGTGAAGTGTATCTAATATTCGACATGGCCGAATACAGCAGTCGTACTTTGTTTTTTTTTTAATTTGTAATTTAAAAGTTTGTGTTTTTTTTGTTTGTAATTTACCTGTACCTGTGTATTTAGCGTTAACTTACCTACCACAACAATACATTTGGTAATTGTCATACTAATTTTAATTACACAAATATTGTTGATTTTTTTTTTTAATTTTGAAAAGAACAAAATGCCAGCAGTTCATTGCTTTTTATTAAAAATAAAAAAAACACACATTTGGAAAACGAAAATTTTCAGGGATGCATTTATTAAGTTCTGCTTCGTCCGGTTTTGTTGCCATTGAAATCATTGTCTTAAGGGCGACAATCGCCAAAATGTAAATGTAAATTTTATTTTTTTTAAGTTTTCAAAAAAAAACGTCTGCCGTCTAGCAACTTTCTAATAAAGTCTGCTCTGAGTTGCTAAAAAACATAATTTCTTTATCATTTTATTTTTGGTTGCTGAGTGCCATTCACAATTTCAATCTACATTTGTATTATTAAAATTGCCTCTAGTTAATAGACTGCTAGACTTTGCGACTATCTGACAATAAAATACTACACAATGTAAGTGCAGCACAAACAAAAATGAAAAAAAAACGCACTTGAAAATTTCCCTCTGCATGATGTGTTGGTCTATTGATAACAATCCTTTAAAATTTAGCTTTCCAAAAGGAAGACAGTCAGACAGACAGACTGAGAGACAAAAATAGTCCAAAGGAAAAACTCAAACTAAAATAGAAATAGTTGTAAGTCAATGTTTGTTTTTATTATGCTTCCTTTTTTCAAAAAGGTATTGTTCAACTTCCTTTTGCTCCTTCTCGTATTTGTTATATGCCTGCATCCTTTTCAGCTTCATTATATGCAGGAAGGAAAATGAAAGGATATTTGTTTTATTGAACTGCTTGAAAAAAAAAAAAATAAAAAAAATATATGGGGTAGAAAAACTTTTGCAATTAATATTTTTTAATATTAAAATTGCAGCAGCAAAAATAAATAGAAAAAATTTAATTTCTCCATTTAATAAAGATAAAAGGTTTTCCATTTAATGTTACGTTTTAATATAAATTAATAATCCAATGTATTATTAAAATTACCAGGGAGGGGATATCTGAAAGGAAAATATAATAAAGTTATAAAAAGAAAGTTTTTGAAAATTAAATTTTATATATTTAGGGGGAGCTTTAATAAAATATTTAAGCTGACAAATGGTTTTCGGATGGAAAACATAGAAATATTCTAGTAGGATCTACTAACACTTACTATAGTAACTGATACTCTAACAGGGTCTGTAGCTAACGTAAGAAAATAATAAAATGCACAATGGCCAGTGTCTGGTTTAAAATCTTTTTGTTATAAAAAAAAAAACTAGTAAATACATAATGGCTGTTATAACATATCTAAGATGAGAAACTATAATTCTAAGTTCTGAGTAAAAATTTTAGTTTCCCTTCTTTTCAAGTTCATGGGACACAGCTTAGGAGAAGGGTTATTTTCATAAAAAGGGCTCACCTACTCGGAGGCCCAGAGGGTCCACTGTGCATCGCTTCACCTAGCTAGACTAAACATAAAACTTCACACCCTTCGCGGCGTGCTATTTCTATTTGAGACTGCGATAGTAACACAAAGTGTGTTCCAGTTTCTAACCCCTTTTCATCCTTGCATATTCTTCAAATATCCGATGTAACGTTAAACGTTTGAATTCACAATAAATTTTAAGAATCTTACGTATTAACTTTGTAAAAAAAGGTACCCATCCCTGGATAAAATTCTAAAATTTATATAAAATTCTAAAAATTATTTTAAAGCTCTGTAAAAGACAGGAAAGTAATTCACACCAAATTTTAAGACTCTTAGGTATTTACTTTATATAAGGTAACCATCCCTGAATACAAATCTAAAATTTATGTTAAATTCTACAAGTTATTGTAAAGCTCTGTAAAAGGTGTTTCAAATATTTTAATAACAATTTAATTCCACAAAGTAAAAATACAAATCAAATACAAATTTTGTTCAATTGGCTATTTGGCAGTAAGTAATTCATATTTTGTCATTATGCATTTTTAAACAGCGCCATCTGTTGAGCAGCCGTATTTAAAATATCCCACTTTCAAAAATAATAGCTGCCTCCTTTTCATATTTTGTCATTATTATTTTTCATATTATGTCATTATGTATTTTAAAACAGCGCCATCTGTTGCGAAACGAAGCCGTGTTTAAAATATCCCACTTTTAAACCGAAAATTGCGTACTTTCACTGGTTTTTGTCAACATTCTTTTGGAAATGAGATATTGTTGTTTCTATATTGGACTCAGGAGGTTAAGGTAACTCCTCACAACAATTTGTTTAAATCCATCCAGTAGTTGTAACGTGATGCGAACACAGACAGAAAGAGAGATAGACAGGAAATGAGTTACTATTTGATTATATGTATAGATTAGCTGTGCCCGCTACTTCGTGAGCGTCCTTGTTTTGTTCGATTTTTGCTTTGAAAGTAATCCACATTAATAAGCCTTATTTTTTTAGTGCCGCCTTAAACTATGCCTCAGTTATGGTTATGTATTTACTTTATAAATCAGCGCCATCTGTTAGTGGTTAGTGCTGCAGTGTATGTAAATGTAAAAATACAAATCAAATACAAATTTTGTTCAATTGGCTATTTGGCAGTAAGTAATTCATATTTTGTCATTATGCATTTTTAAACAGCGCCATCTGTTGAGCAGCCGTGTTTAAAATATCCCACTTTCAAAAATAATAGCTACCTCCTTTTCATATTTTGTCATTATTATTTTTCATATTATGTCATTATGTATTTTAAAACAGCGCCATCTGTTGCGACACGAAGCCGTGTTTAAAATATCCCACTTTTAAACTGAAAATTGCATACTTTCGCTGGTTTTTGTCAACATTCTTTTGGAAATGAGATATTGTTGTTTCTATATTGGACTCAGGAGGTTAAGGTAACTCCTCACAACAATTTGTTTAAATCCATCCAGTAGTTTTAACGTGATGCGAACACAGACAGAAAGAGAGATAGACAGGAAATGAGATAGTATTTGATTATATGTATAGATTAGCTGTGCCCGCTACTTCGTGAGCGTCCTTGTTTTGATCGATTTTTGCTTTGAAAGCAATCCACATTAATAATCCTTATTTTTTTAGTGCCGCCTTAAACTATGCCTCAGTTATGGTTATGTATTTACTTTATAAAACAGCGCCATCTGTTAGTGGTTAGTGCATTAGTTTTGGTTTATATATTTACTTTACTACTAAAAGAACTGCGTACTTTCACTGCTTTTTCTTCACTTTCTCTTGGAAATAAGATATTATTCCGGAACAAAAGTATCCTATATTGGAACTAGGATACCAAGGTACCTCCTCACAAAATTTTGTTTAAATCTATCCATTAGTTTTTATGTGATGCGAACGCAAAAGAAAAGCAGACAGAGAGACGTACAGACAGACAGACGGAAATAAGTTACTATTTTGATTATATGTATAGATATATATTGTACACAGAGATTAAATATCATTCGAAATGTCTACCTTTGGCCTGCAAGCATGCCTAGCATGAATAGCTGAACGCACCTCTTCTAGTGGAAAATTGGTCACATCACGAACTAATGCAGTCTTAATAGAATCAATGTTAAGTTATCTTTTGTAGTAAACCACGTCCTTTAAAACGTCCCTAAATTTGCAATGAAGAGGCTTCAGATCAGAGCTGCCAGATGGCCATTTTTCAGAGCAAATGAAAGTATTAAAATTGTTTCGAAGTCAGGTTTGCTTTGCTTCAGCTTTGTGAGCCGGCGCAGAATCCAGCTGAAAAGTCCCCGGCTAGTTTTGGAAAAGGAATTGAAGCCCTTTACTTCACCACTGCTTCAAAAACAGTTTCTTGGTAAATTTTGGCCGATGTTTTGAACTCTGGTGCACCGAAATGCAAGTCAGTCACTCCATCATAAGGGACACCCGACTTAAACATGCCGGCAGCTGGAGAATGACTCTTTTCGATTCTTAGGATGAGCTCATATGCTTCCTTACATGACCGTGCATATCTCGTATTATTTTTCTTGTTAAATTTTTCCTCCACGATAAGATTTTTTATATCCGTAAACAAGATTTTTCCTGTGCATGTTATCGGGGTCTTGGTGAAGAGACATTTGTAATTTTCTATCCATTTTTTCTTAAGCTGCAGTCAACAAATGTCCAGTATGACGTTTAAAAGTCCCAAGCCTCAAGTCTCTCCTTTAGTAATGCAAATCTTCTGCATTTTATTATCTCGGCGGACATGATTTTCAACTTCGTCGAATTATTCGGCTTTGATTATTTGCTGTGTTCGAACTGTTGGTAGGCGGGCCGACGGTGGGCGGTTTTTTTTTATATTTCCAGTCTCTTCAAACAATTTTATGCACCTGTAGATGAACATGCGACTGATCCTGAGCGGGCGGAGCGTTATGAAAATATAGGCTTTCATTCGTTCATTCCACCCTTAAAAAGCTCTACGAGAACAATATGGTTCTCATTATCTGACCACTCCCAAGTTGAAAGCTGATACTATTTGAAATTTCCGTTGCAGTCTAATGCTATATAGGTTAGCTTTCATAATCCATATGATAGTAAAAAAAGTATATTTAATTTTAATATTATTCTGGTAATTGTAACCAGTTGTATTTATATCCCTAATAAGTAATTTCTTATTTGCTTTTAGCTTTTTGTTCTTTTTGCCCAATGCAAATATATGTATGTTTTTTAATTTTTCCTTCTCGAATACATATATTTTCTATGGAGAAATTTCCTCGTATCGTACTCTGCATAATTAATTTTTCTGCAGATTCCAAACTTAATATTAATACACGCTACACTGGTCACTTACACAACATTAATTTTTCACTTTTATACGTGTATTAAAAATATGTTCATATAGCTCCTTAAATGCAACGTTGTCATATCTCCAAAATATAAAAATAAACAAAATCTTGGAAAATGCTGTTGAAATTGTCAAAATGTATGCTGTAGGGTAGTAGTGGATAAAACAGTCGTGCATAACGGATAAAGAAAGGAGGAACATATTTTTTTAATAACTCCAAAATTTATTTATTTTAAATTTGTAAGATATGACTATGTTGCATTAACGGAGCGATGTGTATGTACTTTTTCATATACAGACGTTAGAAACATTACAAATTTCTAAACGTACAAAAGATTTTTCTTAATTTCTTATTTATTTCAATTGTATGCCACATTTTTATGCATTCAGATATTTTTTTTAAATGATTCTTCTATTTTCTTCTATTCGGGCGCTGGGTTATTAAACTTATTTTTCTACAAGTATCTACTAAGTAATAAACTATTCACGCGGTTGACAGTTCATTATGATTCGCAACCATAGAGAGAAGAGAAAAACTAGCGAAAGAAAAATCTTGGAAAAATCCAAATAAAGTGCCCACTTGGAATGAAAATAAAAATTGCATTTTATTTAAATAAATTAATATTTCTCATACATTCAGCCAAAAAATAATACAAACAGAAAAAAATATTATTTTTTCTCTCTAATTAAAAGTTTTAATTAGTTTCAGATGCAAGTTTAATTAATTTTTTAATTAATCTCTACATATCTATATGTAGATATAATAAAATAGTTACTCATTTCCTGTCTGTCCTTGTTTTTTGTGTTCGCATCACGTAAAAACTACTGGATGGATTTTATCAAATTTTGTGAGGAGGTACCTTAGTACCCATATTCTATTTTTTCCTGCAAAAATATTTTATTTCCAAGAGAAAGTGGAGAAAAAGCAGTGAAAGTACGCAGTTATTTTAGTAAGGATAAAAACCTCTATATAAAGTGAATACATGAACCATAACTGAAGCACTAACCGGATATGTATAATACGGCATATTTTAGCAACAGATGGCGCTGTTTTATAAAGTCAATACATAACTATAACTGAAGCACTAACCAATGTGCAGTATAGTTTAAGGCGGCACTAAATAAGTAAGGGTTTTTGGTGTCTACTGCTTTCAAAGCAAAATCGAACAAAATATTGCAAAGACGCTCACGACGTGGCGGGCCCAGTTAGTATAAAATAACACAGTAACTCATTTCCTGTCTGTCTGTTGGTCTTTCGCTTTATGTTCACATTACGTAAAAACTACTGGATCGATTTAGCAAAATTTTGTAAGGAGATACCTTAGTATTCTGATTCCATTTTAGGCAAAGGGAAAGTGGAGAAAACGCAGTAAAAGTACACAGTTATTTTAGTAAAGATAAAAACCTTTATATAAAGTAAATACATGAACCATAACTAAAGCACTAACTGATATGTATAAACTATGCATATCGGTTAGTGCTTCAGTTATGGTGTATGTATTTACTTTATGCTTAAATTATGCATATCGGTTAGTTCTTCAGTTATGGTTTATGTTTTTACTTATTTTAGTAGGGATGAGAACCTTTATATAAAGTAAATACATAAGCCATAATTGAAGCACTAAATAATTCTTGCAAAAAAAAAACCGACTACGAAACATCATCAATTCTTAACTAAAAATTTATAAGGAAGTAATCTGTAAGAACTAGTACCCAAATCAAATACTTTTATACTTGTTGCTCTAATAACGGACATAGTTTTATACGTTCCGTATATTCAAATGTCTATCTATAACGGTTCAGCAGATAAAGCCATATACGACAAATTACATCAGATATGAGGACACCCTTTATTTTTTTACACTTATTATTACTGACACAGTAATAAAAAGAAACGCTTTCAAAGATATGGCCATATAGCTTAAACAATATTACCTATTGGACACCCTTTAATGTACAATTTTAAATTAAACACTTATTTTAAAGGACAGATTCTTTGTAAATTTGAAATGTCTGTCTAAAACGGTTCAAAAGTTTGGCCATATGCATCAATTTACATCAACTATTGAGACACCCTATATAATTTTAAATATTTCTAAATATTATTATACGGGACATAGTAGTGGAGATTCTGTCTAATTTTCAAGTGTTTGTCTATAACGGTTCAAAAGATAGGGCTAGATAGGTAAAATTACATCAATTATGGGTACACCCTTTAGTTTCCAAATTTAAATTATATACTTGATGTTATAACGGACTTAGGATTATTGGGACACCCTTTAACTTCTAATTATAAATATTTAATTTCTGCTTATAAATATTGGATATTCTGTCGAATTTTCAAGTGATTGTCTACAATGGTTCAAATGGTTCATATATTTAAATTGACGTCACATATGGGGACACCCTTTAATTTTTAAGTTTATTTTTTTATTAATTTCTGTTATTGGCAGCTATAGTGATATGCAGTTTTTTTAAATTTTAAAAGGGTGCTCTTTACGGTTCATAATACACGTAAAAAACATGTATGTTGTATGGGGACACCCTTTAATTTTCAAAATTCTGAATTTCTTTTAAAATGGGACCAATCTGGAAATTGACTGATAGTACACAACCAAACTATTATGAAGAGAGCAGAGCGGTGATATATCAACAATATCTTTTGAGGTTCTTAAGATTTTTGAACTGTTTACTTTTCATTAAATTCATATTTTTTTTTATCAATAAATTTCTAAATGGGCTTTAAGGCATTTAATAGCACATTTTTATGTTTGAGAAGTTTTCAAATATTTTTTCTTATGTTTTTCATTTCTGTTATTGTAATATTTCGTTGCTTATCTTTTAGTCATGGTCTTTATTATTCCACACTCTACCAAAACATACACTTCAGGCCGTAGACCCTTCTCCTACATAGATGTAGTTAAGTCTTTGAGTCTATAATGCGAGTGCTATTTTGATTATTGTAATAAAATATTTAATATTTTTTAAACGTCGCGTCTTTTATAGTTTTGCTTTTTTACTCTTATCCATAAACTGAACTGGGTGTTGTACGATTGCAAGTAGTTAGTTGAAAGCAATAATTGCAAAGGCAGAAAAAGTGGATGAGCATCATTCATACACACATGTAAATCGCAGTGCATTTTTGCTTCTTTTTTCTTTTTGTTAATATAATAATGTGTGCATTTTATTTGAATGGCGTATGTGTCTGACACATTTGGAATTGACTGGCTGGCATTCAAGCAGACTTAAGTTTAAATCGGTTTGATATTTTCCTTTTATTTTTCTAGAAATAAAAAAAACAAAATCCAAGCACTATTTCCGTCAGCTTGCCTTTCGTACAATGCCAGAGTTTTTCTTTCTTTCGTTTGTTTGTTAAACTTATTAAATTTTATGCCTTAAACAGGCGTTAATTGAATTTAAACTTTTGTGTTTGAATGTGTGTTTTGTGCAACATTGTTGCCAGTCCAATAATTTTGTCTTTCTTATTTCTGGCTGTAGTCTATCTACCTAGTCCCAAGAGATCAAATCAATTATTTAACATTTTCATGTTTAAATTGTAATTTTGTTGTTGAATTCTTGCCATTTCATTTTATTCAATTATTCGTGGCCAGCCACTCAAGCATTTTTGCTTGAGTAAACACAAAAAATAATAATTAAGTTTGTTATTGTTATTAATCCCCCTTTTTTTAACTTAGTAGTTCTTAGGTATTTAGGAGTGTTTTTAGGGCGACAGAATTCTCGAATGTTCTTTTATGACTTAAACATTAAAAAGGAACTGAGCTCAGTAAAAAAAATTTAAAGTTTGCTACGAGTTTGTTTTTTAATTCTGTTTATTAAAAAATAAATAAAAACTATAAGTTCATAGTATTCGGGAGATTTCGTTCTTTAGCCGAACGAAGTTCGTATACGTGGTATCTGTTCCAAAGGGAAGTCTTTTGTGAGACTTTCAATTTAGGAAAATTCATATTAAATGCCGTCTAGCCTTCTTTCAATAACCAAATCGTATAGTTCATCACAGCGCATTTCAAGAATAGGAGTGCTGGTCCAAATAAATAAAATGTCTTCTGGGCAAACACACACCAAATTACTGAACCATGTAACAGGTCCGAGACCTCAAATAATGTGTGAACTTAAATCCACTAAAATTATATCGCGCCTTTAAATCGGTTCTCTCTTTCGGTTAATTTTTTGTTTTTTCCCTTAGTGCCCTATATTTTAGACTATGTGGCCCTAAATCCAAATCATCATCATCATCTTTAGTGTTGATTTGGATTTAGCTCTGTTGATTTTTAATCAACTCCGACTACCCATTTAGAATCTGCATATTAATTATAATTTTTTGCTAAATGCCCCGCAGTGTGCTGCTGCAGGTGTGACGAAAACTACGCCTATCTCTGATTTCTTAACAAGTTTGCTTTCCTTTTCTTCTTCTCAAAAACAACAAAAGTAACCTCAAACAAGCGATTATTCAATCCCACATTGTGTTTTTTTAGGGTTTCCCTCTAGTGTTATATTCAATCACTAAGGAGGTTGTGGGTTCAATTCCCACCAAAGAGTGGTTACTGTAGTTATGATTATTAGCCATTTCGCCGTTAGAGCAAGAAGCTGTAGCTCGGGTTAACGGTACATCAGCTTTTTGAAGGATGTGCAAGGATAAAGATAAATTAAAAACCATAGAGCACATTGTGTGTTACTGGCCGGTATTACGAAGCCCTAGAGCTTTAGATGGGTTGCAAAATATTTCACAATGGGCTTAGCGACAACTCTGTGTGCAGATCAGAATTCTAACTAGAGCGACTTTGTATTAAGAATTTGAAGGAGCAACAATTTCTAACCTAATCTATTGCTTTTTAAACTCGTACAACTCATTGTGTCGTACGTGCAACATACAATCAAAATTCTTATTCTGACCCGCTACAATACTCATCAGCAATCTTTTAATTTTGCACTCAATCAATCATCTAGATTTCATTTCATTCACTAGGCCACTAGGGTCAAGTATTTTTTTTTTTTTCTAGAAATTCTTTTAAATCGATATGTAGTGGCCTTAAAATTCGTTTTAAAGCTGTCATGCTTAAGAAAAATTAAATTAAGATTACTCTGTTGTCCCTTTTAATTTTATTTTCTTATCATTTTCAGTTTTCAGTTTTTTTATATAGAAAAAAGTATGAAGTTAAAAAACTCAAATGTCCCCAAGTCATTTTCTTACTTTTCTTTTGCTTTCAAATCTGTTGTTCTTTTGTTCATAAATAAAAATTTGTATGCAAGTTTAGTTGCACAAGAAAAATAAAAATAATAGTTTTTTTTCCCTCTTCAGACAAGCAACACTTGCAACAAATGAGTCATGACTCATGACTTGTTATAGAAATTAAAATGAGAGATTAAGTAAAAAATGAACAAAATTACTATGTAATCGATAAGAAAACCACACCTACTTTAATATGCGCTTTAGAAATACAAATAGGAAACGACATAAAAAGTAAAAAAAAAAAAAATGATGTGAATGCAACTAAAAAAACAAAATCATTAAATTTTAACGACAGTTTAACTGAAAACTAGTTTAATTAATTTAGTTTTACTAGAGCAGAGTGCATTTGATTAAGAGATTAAAAAGGCTTAAAGGTTGGATACCGATAAGGGAACTAGAGTTAAGTATAAAAATTTATTTTTCTGAAATAATATTCTTATAAAAAAAAAACTTTTATATAAATTGTCATTTCGGCTGCGACAATATCACGAGGCAATTTACTACAAAACACTACTTGTATTTTGTCAAAGTAAAAGGAAACGCTAGTGATAGCGATTAAGCAGGTTTTGAAATGCTTTGGGTATTGTGCAGGTTTTGGTACTTTTTTTTAAAAGTACTTAGAAATAAACAATTTGTTTTATTTTAATTTGTAAGCTTCTTTGGTTTTTTTGTTGAAGAACAATAACTTGAATTGCCTCTGGTTTTTTACAAAAAAAAAGAAGTTTCTCTTATATATATTTAATTAAATATTTAATTAAAAAAGTACTTTTTGTTTTTTATTTAAAAAAAAAAAATAAATAAAATTCGATTTTTCTAAAAAAAAATATTGTTGTTGGCAAACGGGTTGTGCTACTTTAAAATAAAAATAGTGTGGTACTATTTTGGAAGAAATAGTACTTTTTTAAAATTGTTGCTACTTTTTAATTTTTTTTAAATCTAAAAAAGTATGAACAGTAAGTTCATACTTTTTTGCTATAAAAAATTCCTTGGGTAAAATCAATTTTATTATTTGTGAATTATGTTTTTTTTTTTCAAATTTCCCAAAGTATTTTTAAAATATTTTTTTTAATAATTAGTACTTTGGTACCTTTTTGTTAGGAAAACCGTTTGTGGTGAGATAAATCATCTCCTATGGAACGGTGGTTTTGGTCTAATATGGTCAGTTTAACTACGAAATTACAGAGCCTAGCTTGCATCTGCCTAGTAGGGGCTGCGTGCCTCTGTATAACAGGAGCACACTCTACGGCGGTCACTGAAGTTCTCCTTAAGCTAAAACAAGTGACGACCCTAAAAGAGGCGGCTAGAAAACTTAATGTCATTAGAATCACTAGAGGAGGGAGGGACAGATAGGGACTGTTTGTTGTATTACATCTTATGAAACCCACAGATGTGATAGACCTCTCGCGACCCTGATAGAGGCGGCTGCAGACTTAATGGGCCCACACAGGTTGTGTACGTGTTGACAATATTATGTTCGATTTTTCAGACTCTTACGTAGAGTAACAGCGGGTATTGTGGACTATGCGTTTTATGTGGACCAGTGACCTTTTTCAGAAACTAAGTGAGGTATGGCAACTCTGACTTGATGTACGGTTTGTCGTTAAACAGCCAAGAACATTGCATACGGTTTTTTGTACATTGTTGCTATGTTAGCAGTTCCGTGTAGTGTTATTTGTTAACAAGTGTGGTCAACATTTTTTTTAGTTGGAGTTTCGGAGACTTTTTCGAGCAGATACGTTACAGATTTTAACATTTATTAATTTTCTCCTATAAAAGTGCACTTTAATTTTTGATTTTAATTGATGAGTATTTTTATCCATTTAGCTTTTCAGTAAAAACAAAATTACTCTTGATTTAATTGGCATTTGTCTAATGTGAACCACAAGAGGTTGTCTATTATGGACTTCTGGTCCAAATTACCCGAAAAGCAATTATGTAAACCTCATTTCAGATTGCCTAAGAAAGGAAAGATCCGAAAATGGAATCCCAAAGAGTTGAAAAAAGCTATGGGAGCTGTACAAACCAAAACAATTGGGTATTTATTAGCCTCAAAAACTTTGGTGTTCCAAAAACAAACCTTATTAGAATGTGCAAAAATGAAGTATAAAACACAGATCTTTTGTCTATACCACTAGGACGAAAGCCAGTATTAAGTAGAGAAATAGAGCTGGGTTTAGTAAAGTATGCCAAAGAAATGAAATCACGTTATTGGGGGCTTGCAAGAAGAGATATTAGATCTCTTCAGCAGAATGCGGAGCACTCATCACTGTCATTACATGCATGATCACGGCTGGATCTTTTGTTTCCCCGTTTTTCATATTTCCACGAAAAAATATCAATGCGCAACTAATGAGAAATGCCCCACCTGATTCTGATTTTGCTTGTCATTTGTCTGGATGGGTTCAAACCGATATATGTATTTACCAACTGGTATCGTCATTTCTTAAAAACTACAAAGCGTTCACCTCAGGAACCAAGTTTATTGATTTCAGATGGATATTATAGCCACACTGGAAACATAGATCTTTTAAATCTTACGCGTGAAAATGGTGTAACTATAATTTCTTTACCCCTACATTCAAGTCATAAGATGCAGCCTCTGGACAAAATATTTAAGGGGCCGCTAGAAACTTATTACAATGAAGAAATAAGAGCATTTATGCGCGAAACCGGAAGAAAATTAACCCACTTTAACTTTGCAGAACTATTTTCAAAAGCATACCTTAAAGTTCAACAAGGCAAAATAACTCTAAATAAACTTAGATGCACGGGTATTTATCCATTTAATAGGAATACTTTTTCGCAATCAGATTTTATCGCAAAATCAAACAAGTGAAAATAAAGCTTCTGCACAAAATGCTGGTCAATTAAAAGAACTTGGAGTAATAAAAGGTTGCTCATTATCAGAAAACGTGGAGAAAGCAACCGAAAACGAATTACAGCATCTAGCAGTTGATACAGGAAACATCGACGAACCATATTTAAGACCAAGTACAGCAACATATGTTACTCCCTGGGAAATATCCCCTGTTCCTAAATTAAAAACTGTTTTAGGCACTCACAAGGAAAGGAAAACAAAATCGACAGTCTTAACAACATCTCCATACAAAAATAATTTAGAATCAAATAAGTCACTTAAAAAACAGAAATCCCAAAAAGTTGAGCAGTTCCTTTTTGATCTCTCTAAAAAATGTATAAAATGTTTTTAGATATACTTTTAGGTATATTAATGTACATAAAAATTATTTTTTTGCCACGGAGGCAGCCTTTATGTTTATTTTTTGTGTATGTTCACGTTATTACCTACTAAATACATCTTAATTTGAATTTAATGAAAATAAATTTTGTTGCGGGTAATGTGGACCGGTATTCCACATTATCCATCCCTGGATAAAAATATAAAATTTATGTAAAATTATAAAAATTATTGTAAAGCTCTGTAAAAGGTGTCTAAAATATTTTAATTCCACAAAGTAAAAACACAAATCAAATACAAATTTTATTCAATTGGCTATTTGGCAGTAGGTAATTCATATTTTTTCATTATTTTAAAACAGCGCCATCTGTTGCGCAACTGTGTTTTAAATATATCGCTTTCCAAAATAAAAGATGCCTTAATGTATGCAGTACCTTTAAATCGGTAAAAAATTGGCAACTAAGGTACCTCCTTATAAAATTTTATTAAAATCCATCCAGTAGTTTTTACGTGATGCGAACATAGACAGAAAGACAGTCAGACAGAAAATGAGTTACTGTTTTCTTATATGTATGTATAGATGTCGGTCTTCCAAGCTGCGCTAAAGACCTTAACCTCATTTGAGCGAATGTCCGGGGATTTCACGGATTGTGTCACGTAACTAAATGAATTATGTTTGCACAATGGGTTAACACTATGTTGGGTTCCCAGTCTTGAGGGTAATAGGGGCCCACCATAACACCAGAACTTTTCTTTGGCATATCCAATGGCCATTGTTCTCTTTGCAAGAGTGTTGTGTTTTGTTTGTGTGTTTGTTCACCTACGGTCAGGGGATTGCTTGGGTGTTTTATATATTAAGTGGGTAATTAATACAATGTTATGAACAAATTAAAATTAATGCCATATCAATTCCCAGAATTGCTTAAAAAGTAAAGATTTGACCTGCTCCTCTTAAATCTAAGCCCATTATAAGGGTCTTTGTTATCAAAAGCGAGTAAGAACCAGTTTTTAAAATCATTTTTACTGAAGTACATATATTAAATATATGCTTTTAAAATTTTATATATTTTATATTTCACGTTATTTTTATATACTCATTGTTGTCCTTAAAATATAAACATCCTGCTTTTGGAAACTTTAACAGTTATTTGTCAAAATGTTTTACTTTTCCGAATATTTATTCATTTTTCAACCATGATGTATTGTTATCTCTTAAATTTTGTTTGTTATTTATTTGCATTAATTTATGTATGTTTCTTGCTGTTGTTGTCGCTTTTGTTAACTACAACAGCACTCACTGCCTGCCAGAGTTGCAAAGTCTGCCATTAAGAAACATGAATTCCATATTAAAACCATAATGGATAGAAATGTTCGAAAAGGAGGGTCGAGACACAACCACAAAATGAACAATAAATAAAAAAACAACAGCAACAAAAAAATGTTTATTTTTAGTTTTCATACAGCTTAAACAAAAATATGTGATAAGACAACATGACCATGAATCATACAAAACCAAATAAGCACACATACACATATGTATGTATGCAGGAACATAACTATATACTTATATATATATATTCGTATATATGTACATACATACATATGTATGGATGTTAACATGAACACATATTGCAGTTTACAAACGTACATATGTTCGTTTGTTTGTGTTCAAGTGCATGCATGTGAGGAGACATGTGCATGTTGCTTACAAGCTGAGCTGACTTGACTGCCTTGTACGATAATTTACAAAACACTTGCATTAATGCACAAAAGAATGCCTGTATGTAGAGAGTGTACTACCTATGTACATATTTACGTACGTACGACTACTACATGTATTGTTGTCGTCAGTGGACCTGCTATCAGTAAAATTTTATACTGCACCATGTTGTTGTGCATCATGTTTTTCAAATTTTATTTTGGGATTTAATATTTTTTTTTTTCTAATTCGGTTGTTGTGTACTCGTATGTGTTTTATTCACTAAAGAGCAACCCCTTGACGAGTATGCATTTAGGTATACATACGTGCATCATGTTTGGACAGTAACCGAAACAATTGTGTCCACACCACATTGACCCATAATTGTTACATGTACACAAGGTTGTAGATAAGAAATACTATGGAAATCTTATACATATTTTTCAATCAGGCTATTAATGCCTATATTAATCGTATTACTTCTTTTGGAAAGGGATAGGGGAGTAGATTAGACAGATGGCTAGAGTGATAGTAAAGCTTCAAGTTCGGCAACACTGAAAATGCATGGTATGATTATTTTTAGAACAGTGTTGCTGTATGTTAATACCGGCGAAGGAGGACGCTGCTATTGTAAATATAATTAATGCATGTATCGGAAAAATCGATCACGGCTGGGTATTGAACTCGCGACCATGATTTTTATTAATTTTACTAGTCAACGTGCTAACCACTTGAGCCACAGCACCCTTTAATAATTTTCAAACTCTAAGTTTTTTTTTTAAATTTTTACCTTGAATTTTCTTTAACTTCTCAAAATCATATAAATTGTAACATAAAAATTAAAAAAAAAAAAAAAATAAAATGTATAAAATGGCTCAACGCCTAATCTCTAGTGGGATACCGATTCGAAACCACTATTGTTTTTGGTCCCTTCTCAACCTCCTTTCATTGCTCTACGAGTTTCTTTTGTCTATTGGCACTAGTAGATCTCTTTACTCATCATGAAGTTTCGGGCAATCAGTCACATTTACACTCCACAAAGTATATAAAATCTGACTCGTGGCATGTGTGTAGATTTCAGAATTCCTTCGCCATAACTCACTCTGCATTATCTCTAGCTATAGGCTGAGGTCATCCATTATATCTGCACTGCTTGTGGTCCTAAATTAAATACCCTTTAAGTACAAGAGTTTATTTGGCCTGTTGTTTCAGCATCTTCAACGCTCTATATATACTTCATACTGACTACTGCGCCCAATAGCACAATTATTTAATAAATGATACCTAAGGGTACTCCAAGTTTCTGTCTAAGGGGCTCGATCTTTTTTCACCCGATATCTGCTACGAATTTTTAAATATATCTAGGCCTATAGTTACAAGAACTTTGGTTCCATTATGGCATCACACGATGTAGTTGGCAATTCAGATCCGCAGAAAGAAAAGATCATTTGAAGTTTTTCTCATAGATAGACTGGCCTGAGGTTAACAGAGTTTTTATTTCAAAACTTTTACCCGAATCACCCGCAGTTTTAGTAATAATGTCATCCCCTTTTCCTTTGGAGTTATAACAATTATTTACATCGTCTACGCTTTTGAGGTTTCCTTGTCTGTTTCATTCAGAAGTGCAAAGTTCTACATTAACCAATTAAGGCGGTATAAAACCAAAATAGATTGGTAAGTATCCAGAGTGCGGGCTGTAGCTACCAAGCTCGTGTTAGTCATGCCTTCGATGAAGTACACTGTGTAACCGTTAGTAGGACTAATCGTTTAAAGATTTTCTCTTTTCGATCGCCATCTCGATAAGTTATAAATATATAGGTCGCACTTCTGAATATTATACTGGTACATTGTACTTGATGGCTGCCTTTAAAAATCAGGTAATAACAAGATAACAAATCAATAAAAATATAGTAAATGGCGAAATTTGAAAAAAAAAAATAAATAAGACAACACTTACCTGCGAAGCTTTTTGCTTGTCTGCAGAAAACACCCAGAGTCTTTGGCAGGAATCGAACCTGCAACCCCAGACTGATAGACTAGCGCGCTACCAATCAGTCTATCGAGGCAATCGGTCTATGGAGGCACTCGGTCTATCGAGGCACTCGGTCTATCGAGACAATTAACTTGAATTGTGCTAGTGATAACCAACCTGTGTACTTAATAATGCATTTAGCACTGTTCCATTCTGTGTAGATACATTGATAACGTCACTGGCGTTGCGATAGATCGTATTCAAAAATAAAATACGTATAGGGACTAGCTCTTTTCCCCCAACAAATAAATTGCATTTTTATTATAAAACGTTATGGGTAATTAGCATAATATTAAATAATTAATATTTAAATTCCCAAAAATTTTATTAATAAAATTTTAGTATTCTTACTCGTTCAGTTATTCTATACGAATTTGGAAAAGCAGATCATCTTTGCGATGGATTAGATTTTCACTCATTTCAAATTTTGATTCTCCACAGAAATAAGTTCATAAACCAAATGAGAATTATTATCAACAACTGTATGGATGCTTTTATTATATGCTGATCAAGCCCAGGATTCACTATCATACACAATTGTCTGATTCAATCACAAACAAATCTGACAGAATTCTGTCCTACTCAAAAAATCTTTTCAAAACGGCGATGTAGTTGCCACACTATCATACAAAATAAGATTTTGCAACTCTGATTGCATGGAAAAATACTATTTTATGAATTTTTTCAAAATATAAAATCGTACAGATCTGTCAAAAAGTCTGTCACACACATCATACTTTTTGAGCACACATGCAATTTTTGACAAATCTTACGACTGAGTATGATAGTTAATCATGGCCTTAAGTATTGAAATTTTAAAATTTATTTTTAACGTGCATTTATTTTCACCTATCACTGTACTGCAGCAGTAAGTAGTGAAATCATGAACACTTTTTCTAATTGCATTTGCCTTCGTTTCTGTTAATCTGTAGTTAATGCAACTCTTTGTGATTATATTCGTTATGGCTGCTGGGCCCTATTAGTTGGACAATGTTTTAGATTATTTTTGAGATTTCGTAAATTTTTGTTTATTTGTCTATATGTAAATCAAGTTCCCTTTAATGGAAATAAAAATTAAGATTCTAGAAAAATAGTGATTGATTTATAAGGGGGGATCCATTTAGAGGTTCCCTACTTTTTTAAAGAAAAAAAAACGGAAAATTTAAATTTAATGGAGAATGTTTATTATCATTTGAAAGAATATGCTTTGGGATTTATTTTTTGAAGATTATGCCTATCAAATATTGGCCGTTGCTACGTCGTAGATGCTCCATCCGTTGAGTCCAATTTTCGATGACTCGTTCGAGCATTTCGACTCGTAACTGGCGAATGACACGCGTGATGTTTTCCTCCAAGGCCTGATTCGAAGCGGGTTTGTTCGCATAAACTTCAGACTTTACATATCCCCACAGAAAAAAGTCTAACGGTGTGATATCACACGATCTTGGTGGCCAATCGACCGGCCCTTAAAGTGAAATTATGTACTCATCGAAATGTTCTCTCAATAAATCCATTGATCGATGCGATGTGTGGGAAGTGCCGCCGTCTTGCTGAAACCAAATGTCGCCGAGATCATGAGCTTCAATTTCAGGCATCAAATATCGGTTATCATGGCACGCCAACGGTCGCCATTGACGGTTACGTTCGCACCGGCATAATTTTTAAAGAAATATGGACCGATGATTCCACCGGCCCACAAACCACACCAAATCATTGTTTTTAACTAGATGAAGTTGCAGCTCCTGAATCTCTTCAGGTTGCTCTTCCTCCCAAATGCGGCAATTTTGTTTGTTTACATACCCATTGAGCCAGAATTGGGCCTCATCGCTAAGCAAAATTTGTCTTGAAAACGTCGGATCTTCTTGGAACTTTTTAAGAGCCCATAGAGCTAAGCGATTCAGGCGTAAGTCGTTCCATTATGAAATGCCCAACAATACTAAACAAAAATAACATGACAGCATGACACGACTCACACGTGATTTGTCAAAAAATGGCTAATAAAAAGAGTACCTCGAAATGGATCACCCTTTATAAGATTATACTTCTTTGTTTTGCTTAGAATTTTTTTTTGAAATATTGTTGAACTTCTGTTTGTTGGGAAAAGCCATTTATTTATCCATCTATTCATCATATTGTACAATAACGAAAAAAGTTTTTTAGTTGGATTATTTGGTTGGCTACACAATTTGTTAATTATTTGAAATGTTATGCTTTGCATTCATTTTTATAATTTTTAATTTTTTTTTTGTAAGTAAGACTTTATTTACATTCAACGATATTTTAGTTTTCTAATAAATTATTTTTTTTATAAATTTTTTACAATTATATAAATGGTTTGGTTTTGAAGACAATAGTAAAGTAGAAGCACTTATTTACATGCTTACATTTATAAATATCTTCTACAGGTTTCCGCTCAAGTCGTTTCTAAACTTACAAGCCTTAACAATATTTACTTTACCACATTATTTATATTTTATTCATATAACAAAAACAAAAAAAAAAAAAAAAAATATTGCTAAATTTTGAAAAAATTAAAACAAACACAAAAATATAAGAGACCTTCAAAACAAATTACAATTGCTTAATAACAAGATTAATTACTTTAGAAACCAAAACAAATTCATAAACAAAAAATAACCAAGGCAGAGGTAATAAACTTTAATTACCACTGGAATAACAAATTTGAACCACTAAAACAGCAACAACAAAAAGAACCTAACCTAGACTCATAGATACAGAAAGAGAGACAAAATATGTAATAAAAAATAAATTACAATCAGAGATGCCAGATGTATAAAAAATAATTAATCAAAAAAGTGAATATTGGATAACAGTGTTATTTTGTGAGATTTTATCGGAACTAGCTTCGAATTAGCCCTTTTAAGTTTTCTATAGGACTGCGGATATGATTGATTTATTTATTTATTTACTTTGCTTACATAGATGTACCCTTCTCCTAGGTAATTACTCGCTATGTTGCAACATAGGTTTTATATAAAATTATTTTATTGCACAATTTTGTAAATAATGTGTAGAATTTCCTTTTTACAAAAACAAAAGGTGCTGCCAAGTTTTCAGTACTATGACATTGGTAAAATTGTGTAGTAGTACTTTTACCACTTATGTGTGTGAAGATAAATTCGAATTTAACTAGCAGAGACAAAAACCAAATTATTTAACAGAGCTCATTTTGCAGTCAACAGACTGCAACATTCACTGTAAATATCAATCCAACTATTTTTGAGGCTACAACATGGAATCGGGAAAAGTTTCACCTAAAATAAAATTGGGAATGTTTCTCCGATGGATTTTCCAAAATTCCTTAAGAAAAGTAATAAAAAGAGTTTAAATTAGTAAATTTCTGGGAGGATTAGTGGTTAATACGGAAAAATGGTGATGGGCTGGTATAACACACCATATACAAATGGTGGTCCAGGGATTATTTAATGGACCTATAATAGTGGAATCGTCCCAAGAAATTTTGAAATTTAAACTCTTTATTGCTTTTCTTAAGGTATGTATTTTGGAAATTCCAATGTTTTAATTCCAAAAAATATCCCTCGAAGTGTAGATATGTAAATATGTAGATATTATTTAGAATTAATATTTATTTATAAAAATTATATTTATTTTATTTGAAGTAAATTTTTCAACTAACTCAAAAACCAATATACAAAAATGATAATAATAAAAAAGAATAAATTGATTAAAATTATATTTACACAAGTATTATAAAACAAGTATTTTATAAAAACACCATCACTACATTACACCCCCTTCCGAAAGTTTTCGTTCACTTGGTAAACTAAAAGTGACTCTCTTAAATTCTCTTAGAAGATTCATATACTTGTTATCAACACTAAAAAATTTTGGAAGTGAAACGGTACTGTATACTTCGATTGCTTCAATTGCTATATTTGTTAATGGGTCGATTAGTTTTTTGTTCTTAAGATCTATAAGCAATCCAAATTTTGAAAGAAAATCTGCTCCAATTATTGGTTTTGAAATATTTGCAATTATAAATATAAATGGAAATTCTCTTCTCAACCCTAAATTTACTTTTATCAATTTGCTACCATATGTTTTAATACTACTACCATTTGCAGCGGTTAAAACTATGTCCGACGATCGTTTAAAGTTCTTAAATCTAGACAAAGGTAATACCGAAATTTCAGCGCCACTATCTATTAAAAATTTTAAATTATTTTCTAAATCACATACAAAAAGACGACGTGTTGAATTATTATACCTGTTATCAGTCGTCGCAATAATAGGCCAATTCAGTTTTCCTGAAGCGAAGACTCAAACGAGCATGGTTGCTCACATTTTTTAGCTTTATTTCCGAAACGGTAGTGATAGCGACAAACCCACTTACGGTTTGTAGACCGGCTCCTAGAAGTACTTCTGTTTCTAAACGGAGTTGTTGAACGATAGGGCTGAAAAGATCGTTTTATCTCATCAATTTCCAAAGACAATTGATTAAATTTATCGAGCATTGCCGAAGTTATTTTAGTTAAATTATCAACGGCTATATCCAACCTGCAGTTACTTTGACCAAAATCTTTTGATTCAAGGGTACACAATTCAGACTTATTTGTAACTTCCCAAATGTTATCGGCTAATTTTAGCAAATCATCAGTATTAGCAACATTAGAACCCACTAAAGCAATATTTAGAGTTTTTGGTAACTTTCTTAACCACAAACTCTTCACAAGATCAGAATTAATATTACTACCCGATAAAAGTATCAAAGATCTGTAAAATTCCGAAGGTTTACAATCACCGATTTCAGAATCTGAGAAAAGTCTATCGAGTTTCTTTTGTTCACTCAGAGAATGTCGTTCAAGTAATTTATTTTTAAGATTAATATAACGATTTTCCTCCGGTGGGTTTTTAACAACATCCATAACCGATACTATTACATCTTGAGGAAGAGACACAATAAGATGTTCATATTTTGTATTATCTCGAATAATTCCCTCAGTATTAAATTGAGTCTCGATATGAACAAACCACACTTCAGGATGATCTACCCAAAATGGAGGTAGCTTAACTGTTGCTGCGCAAATTTCTACTTGTGAATTGTTAGGATTATTAGATGCAGCATTAGAAAATGAGTTATTAGAAACATTCCCGGAAACTCGAGTATCTATTGTATTAGACCGAATGGGAGAGTGAACCGGTGAGCGAATCATATTGAAAAAAAAACCGGTATAATGTAGTGATGCTTACAAAACCGAACGAACAAACAACAAAATGTATATATATATGTATAGTATTATAATACTATAATAAATAATTACTATAACAAAAAAAAAACTTATCGTTATTTATCCTGAAAATTTCCGAGGACTTGATTTAGTTTCCAGATGAGCTTGATATAAAAGTTTTATCCAAGTTGAAAATTCACGTTTGAATCTTGCTTTCCTTTAATAATATAATCTTCACAGAATGGATATGCGTGTGCTCGGTATCTCGCAAAATTTGCGTCAGTTCTCTAAAGGAGTTAATGTTTTGAAGCGCTATAAGGTTTCTTTCAAGCTAGCCTGGAAAAGACTCTCGTCAATATCCCTGCAACTCAGGTCACAACTTTGGATAAAAGCTTGCGTGTGGCTAGTGAAGATTCGGGTGCATCTACTGCTACAGTTGGTTTATGGATTGATGCAACAAAGATTTTCAAGTTCTAAATAAAAACAAGGCTTAATATCCAATACAAAACAGCTCCTGGCAGGATCGCCAATGTAGATATGTAAATATGTAGATATTATTTAGAAATAATATTTATTTATAAAAATTATATTTATTTTATTTGAAGTAAATTTTTCAACTAACTCAAAAACCAATATACAAAAATGATAATAATAAAAAAGAATAAATTGATTAAAATTATATTTACACAAGTATTATAAAACAAGTATTTTATAAAAACACCATCACTACAGAAGCAACATTCCCAACTTTTTTTTTTTTTTGTTGGAACTTTTCCCGATTTCAAGTTGTAGCCTCCAAAATAATTGGATTGATATTTACAGTGAATGTTAAGCTAATAAAAGTGCTCCTTTGACTGCAAAATGAGCCCTGTTAAAAATGTGGTTTTTGTCTCCGCTAGTTAAATTCGAATTTATTTTCACACACATTTACCACTTTCAGTTTTTTTACTGCAAAAAGAAAGAAGAATATAAAAATTAAATAAATATAAAATAAAATTGGAACATTCCCAAAGTCTGGCAACAATGATTGAAATAAAAAAAAACAAAAGTAATGGGTTTTTGCAAGAAATGAATAGCCATCGACATCCGCTAAGTTTGATGGAAGCATAATAACTATGTAATAATAACAACTTGGAATATAAATTTCGCGTAATGTTTAACCCTTAAAGGGCCATATTGAATTTTATTGGTTTTTGGGGTGTTCTGACATATATAGTAAAATTTTATAGCCATCATTTTTGTAGATCAATTTATCCCCGCCCTTTCCTTTTTTCGGGATGTTTTTTTTACGATTTTTACAATAAATCGATATTTGGAAAAAAAAAACATTTGAAATATTGTTTTTTTCAACTTACATATATCAAATGTTATTTTCAAGTGCTATTCTTAAACATACAAAGATATTGGAATTATTTAAATTTATAATAACATCTTTATTTTACACTAGCTGTGACCGCCACTTCGTACGCATCCTTACAAAATTTTCATCGATTTCGCTTTGAAAGCAATCCACACCAAAGATCCTTACTTTTTTAGTGCTTCAGTTATGGTTTATGTATTTACTTTATATAAAAGTCACATCCCTAATAAAATATCCCGATTTCAAAGATAAAAGGCGCCTTAAAGTATGCATATCGGTAAAATTCCGTACGTTCACTGCTTTTTCTCCACTTCCTTGGCAATGAGATATTTCCAAGAGAAAGTTGAAATAAAGTATCCTGTATTTGAATCAGGAATCCTCACAAAATTTTGCTAAAATCCATCCAGTAGTTTTGCGAACACAAAGCGAAAGACAGGCAGACAGAAAATGAGTTTCTGTTTTATGTATAGATAAAGGGGCTTCCAATAGAGGCGGGTAGTTGTCTAAATTCATTACAACCATTGTGGTTTTTTAAGACGACATATTTCCACTGTGGAAAATGACTTTTAATGACAAGTTTAGAATGAGACATCTTCTTATAACGCAAATTTGAAAGATTAAATGTGCGCTATGCGGTATTGTTCCTTAACACACATTTAATATGTGAAATTTTTAATGATTCTGACGTGTATATTAGCGGATGTATTTGAGCGGAATGATCAAATTGTTGTTAGTTTTAAGTGCACCGGTTTTTTGTAACTTTTTGGACTTGCAACTAACGGAAATTCGAACGATTTCGGTGACAAGTCAACGTCGCCTCTGCTGAAGACAACCAGGTCCTAAAATCTGTCTTTTTTAATATCCTTAACAAATATTAGCCTTGTATAATTACTAGAGGGTGCTGTAGCTTAAGTGGTTAGCACGTTAGCACTACTAAGCAATGGTCACGAGTTCAAATCTCAGCCGTGGCAACATTAATTTTTCTGATATGTATTAATTTTTCTTTATAATAATGCATATCACAGCGCCCTCCTTCGCCGGTATTACCACATAGCACTAAATCGCCGGCGAAGTAAAATAATTATAAATTGGCTATGCTAGCTTTGAACTAATTCGCCTAAAGAATACCAGAGGCGCTGCAATACTGTTCTAAAAATAAAGGGTGTGAAGATAAATTCGTCAGTTAAATACGTCCCACACCTCTGTTAACTGCGTTCCACAAACTGTAACAAAATTTTTTTACAAATTGAAGCGTAAAACTAGTAGATTCTAGTAGTATATTTTCTGCGTCCAGATTGTGCCCAGTATCGGAGATATATATATTTTAAAATTGTAATTTTTCGAAAAAAATATGAAAAAAAAAATGAAATTTTTAAGTGGATCCAATGGGTATTTAGAGAAGACATGAATCGGGTCACCAGAAAATTGAAATTAGCCTAAGACTAGTAGATTCCAGCAGTATAATTTCTACGTCCAGATTGTGGCCAGTATCGGAGATATATATATTTTAAAAATTTGATTTTTCGAAAAAAAATCTGAAAAAATATGAAATTTTTAAGTGGATCCAATGTGTATTTAGAGAAGACATGAATCGGGTCACCGGAAAATTGAAATTAGCCTAAGACTAGTAGATTCCAGCACTATAATTTCTACGTCCAGATTGTGGCCAGTATCGGAGATATATATATTTTAAAATTTTGATTTTTCGAAAAAAAATCTGAAAAAATATGAAATTTTTAAGTGGATCCAATGGGTATTTAGAGAAGACATGAATCGGGTCACCGGAAAATTGAAATTAGCCTAAGACTAGTAGATTCCAGCAGTATAATTTCTACGTCCAGATTGTGGCCAGTATCGGAGATATATATATTTTAAAATTTTGATTTTTCGAAAAAAAAAATCTGAAAAAATATGAAATTTTTAAGTGGATCCAATGGGTATTTAGAGAAGACATGAATCGGGTCACCGGAAAATTGAAATTAGCCTAAGACTAGTAGATTCCAGCAGTATAATTTCTACGTCCAGATTGTGGCCAGTATCGGAGATATATATATTTTAAAATTTTGATTTTTCGAAAAAAAATCTGAAAAAATATGAAATTTTTAAGTGGATCCAATAGGTATTTAGAGAAGACATGAATCGGGTCACCGGAAAATTGAAATTAGCCTAAGACTAGTAGATTCCAGCAGTATAATTTCTACGTCCAGATTGTGGCCAGTATCGGAGATATATATATTTTAAAATTTTGATTTTTCGAAAAAAAATCTGAAAAAATATGAAATTTTTAAGTGGATCCAATGGGTATTTAGAGAAGACATGAATCGGGTCACCGGAAAATTGAAATTAGCCTAAGACTAGTAGATTCCAGCAGTATAATTTCTACGTCCAGATTGTGGCCAGTATCGGAGATATATATATTTTAAAATTTTGATTTTTCGAAAAAAAATATGAAAAAATATGAAATTTTTAAGTGGATCCAATGGGTATTTAGAGAAGACATGAATCGGGTCACCGGAAAACTGAAATTAGCCTAAGACTAGTAGATTCCAGCAGTATAATTTCTACGTCCAGATTGTGGCCAGTATCGGAGATATATATATTTTAAAATTTTGATTTTTCGAAAAAAAATCTGAAAAAATATGAAATTTTTAAGTGGATCCAATGGGTATTTAGAGAAGACATGAATCGGGTCACCGGAAAATTGAAATTAGCCTAAGACTAGTAGATTCCAGCAGTATAATTTCTACGTCCAGATTGTGGCCAGTATCGGAGATATATATATTTTAAAATTTTGATTTTTCGAAAAAAAATCTGAAAAAATATAAAATTTTTAAGTGGATCCAATGGGTATTTAGAGAAGACATGAATCGGGTCACCGGAAAATTGAAATTAGCCTAAGACTAGTAGATTCCAGCAGTATAATTTCTTCGTCCAGATTGTGGCCAGTATCGGAGATATATATATTTTAAAATTTTGATTTTTCGAAAAAAAATCTGAAAAAATATGAAATTTTTAAGTGGATCCAATGGGTATTTAGAGAAGACATGAATCGGGTCACCGGAAAATTGAAATTAGCCTAAGACTAGTAGATTCCAGCAGTATAATTTCTACGTCCAGATTGTGGCCAGTATCGGAGATATATATATTTTAAAATTTTGATTTTTCGAAAAAAAAATCTGAAAAAATATGAAATTTTTAAGTGGATCCAATGGGTATTTAGAGAAGACATGAATCGGGTCACCGGAAAATTGAAATTAGCCTAAGACTAGTAGATTCCAGCAGTATAATTTCTACGTCCAGATTGTGGCCAGTATCGGAGATATATATATTTTAAAATTTTGATTTTTCGAAAAAAAATCTGAAAAAATATGAAATTTTTAAGTGGATCCAATGAGTATTTAGAGAAGACATGAATCGGGTCACCGGAAAATTGAAATTAGCCTAAGACTAGTAGATTCCAGCAGTATAATTTCTACGTCCAGATTGTGGCCAGTATCGGAGATATATATATTTTAAAATTTTGATTTTTCGAAAAAAAAAAATCTGAAAAAATATGAAATTTTTAAGTGGATCCAATGGGTATTTAGAGAAGACATGAATCGGGTCACCGGAAAATTGAAATTAGCCTAAGACTAGTAGATTCCAGCAGTATAATTTCTACGTCCAGATTGTGGCCAGTATCGGAGATATATATATTTTAAAATTTTGATTTTTCGAAAAAAAATCTGAAAAAATATGAAATTTTTAAGTGGATCCAATGGGTATTTAGAGAAGACATGAATCGGGTCACCGGAAAATTGAAATTAGCCTAAGACTAGTAGATTCCAGCAGTATAATTTCTACGTCCAGATTGTGGCCAGTATCGGAGATATATATATTTTAAAATTTTGATTTTTCGAAAAAAAAATCTGAAAAAATATGAAATTTTTAAGTGGATCCAATGGGTATTTAGAGAAGACATGAATCGGGTCACCGGAAAATTGAAATTAGCCTAAGACTAGTAGATTCCAGCAGTATAATTTCTACGTCCAGATTGTGGCCAGTATCGGAGATATATATATTTTAAAATTTTGATTTTTCGAAAAAAAATCTGAAAAAATATGAAATTTTTAAGTGGATCCAATGGGTATTTAGAGAAGACATGAATCGGGTCACCGGAAAATTGAAATTAGCCTAAGACTAGTAGATTCCAGCAGTATAATTTCTACGTCCAGATTGTGGCCAGTATCGGAGATATATATATTTTAAAATTTTGATTTTTCGAAAAAAAAATCTGAAAAAATATGAAATTTTTAAGTGGATCCAATGGGTATTTAGAGAAGACATGAATCGGGTCACCGGAAAATTGAAATTAGCCTAAGACTAGTAGATTCCAGCAGTATAATTTCTACGTCCAGATTGTGGCCAGTATCGGAGATATATATATTTTTAAATTTTGATTTTTCGAAAAAAAATATGAAAAAATATGAAATTTTTAAGTGGATCCAATGGGTATTTAGAGAAGACATGAATCGGGTCACCGGAAAATTGAAATTAGCCTAAGACTAGTAGATTCCAGCAGTATAATTTCTACGTCCAGATTGTGGCCAGTATCGGAGATATATATATTTTAAAATTTTGATTTTTCGAAAAAAAATCTGAAAAAATATGAAATTTTTAAGTGGATCCAATGGGTATTTAGAGAAGACATGAATCGGGTCACCGGAAAATTGAAATTAGCCTAAGACTAGTAGATTCCAGCAGTATAATTTCTACGTCCAGATTGTGGCCAGTATCGGAGATATATATATTTTAAAATTTTGATTTTTCGAAAAAAAATCTGAAAAAATATGAAATTTTCAAGTGGATCCAATGGGTATTTAGAGAAGACATGAATCGGGTCACCGGAAAATTGAAATTAGCCTAAGACTAGTAGATTCCAGCAGTATAATTTCTTCGTCCAGATTGTGGCCAGTATCGGAGATATATATATTTTAAAATTTTGATTTTTCGAAAAAAAATCTGAAAAAATATGAAATTTTTAAGTGGATCCAATGGGTATTTAGAGAAGACATGAATCGGGTCACCGGAAAATTGAAATTAGCCTAAGACTAGTAGATTCCAGCAGTATAATTTCTACGTCCAGATTGTGGCCAGTATCGGAGATATATATATTTTAAAATTTTGATTTTTCGAAAAAAAAATCTGAAAAAATATGAAATTTTTAAGTGGATCCAATGGGTATTTAGAGAAGACATGAATCGGGTCACCGGAAAATTGAAATTAGCCTAAGACTAGTAGATTCCAGCAGTATAATTTCTACGTCCAGATTGTTTCCAGTATCGGAGATATATATATTTTAAAATTTTGATTTTTCGAAAAAAAATCTGAAAAAATATGAAATTTTTAAGTGGATCCAATGGGTATTTAGAGAAGACATGAATCGGGTCACCGGAAAATTGAAATTAGCCTAAGACTAGTAGATTCCAGCAGTATAATTTCTACGTCCAGATTGTGGCCAGTATCGGAGATATATATATTTTAAAATTTTGATTTTTCGAAAAAAAAATCTGAAAAAATATGAAATTTTTAAGTGGATCCAATGGGTATTTAGAGAAGACATGAATTGGGTCACCGGAAAATTGAAATTAGCCTAAGACTAGTAGATTCCAGCAGTATAATTTCTACGTCCAGATTGTGGCCAGTATCGGAGATATATATATTTTAAAATTTTGATTTTTCGAAAAAAAAATCTGAAAAAATATGAAATTTTTAAGTGGATCCAATGGGTATTTAGAGAAGACATGAATCGGGTCATCGGAAAATTGAAATTAGCCTAAGACTAGTAGATTCCAGCAGTATAATTTCTACGTCCAGATTGTGGCCAGTATCGGAGATATATATATTTTAAAATTTTGATTTTTCGAAAAAAAATCTGAAAAAATATGAAATTTTTAAGTGGATCCAATGGGTATTTAGAGAAGACATGAATCGGGTCACCGGAAAATTGAAATTAGCCTAAGACTAGTAGATTCCAGCAGTATAATTTCTACGTCCAGATTGTGGCCAGTATCGGAGATATATATATTTTAAAATTTTGATTTTTCGAAAAAAAATATGAAAAAATATGAAATTTTTAAGTGGATCCAATGGGTATTTAGAGAAGACATGAATCGGGTCACCGGAAAATTGAAATTAGCCTAAGACTAGTAGATTCCAGCAGTATAATTTCTACGTCCAGATTGTGGCCAGTATCGGAGATATATATATTTTAAAATTTTGATTTTTCGAAAAAAAATATGAAAAAATATGAAATTTTTAAGTGGATCCAATGGGTATTTAGAGAAGACATGAATCGGGTCACCGAAAATTGAAATTAGCCTAAGACTAGTAGATTCCAGCAGTATAATTTCTACGTCCAGATTGTGGCCAGTATCGGAGATATATATATATTTTAAAATTTTGATTTTTCGAAAAAAAATCTGAAAAAATATGAAATTTTTAAGTGGATCCAATGGGTATTTAGAGAAGACATGAATCGGGTCACCGGAAAATTGAAATTAGCCTAAGACTAGTAGATTCCAGCAGTATAATTTCTACGTCCAGATTGTGGCCAGTATCGGAGATATATATATTTTAAAATTTTGATTTTTCGAAAAAAAATCTGAAAAAATATGAAATTTTTAAGTGGATCCAATGGGTATTTAGAGAAGACATGAATCGGATCACCGGAAAACTGAAATTAGCCTAGGACTAGTAGATTCCAGCAGTATAATTTCTACGTCCAGATTGTGGCCAGTATCGGAGATATATATATTTTAAAATTTTGATTTTTCGAAAAAAAATCTGAAAAAATATGAAATTTTTAAGTGGATCCAATGGGTATTTAGAGAAGACATGAATCGGGTCACCGGAAAATTGAAATTAGCCTAAGACTAGTAGATTCCAGCAGTATAATTTCTACGTCCAGATTGTGGCCAGTATCGGAGATATATATATTTTAAAATTTTGATTTTTCGAAAAAAAATCTGAAAAAATATGAAATTTTTAAGTGGATCCAATGGGTATTTAGAGAAGACATGAATCGGGTCACCGGAAAATTGAAATTAGCCTAAGACTAGTAGATTCCAGCAGTATAATTTCTACGTCCAGATTGTGGCCAGTATCGGAGATATATATATTTTAAAATTTTGATTTTTCGAAAAAAAATCTGAAAAAATATGAAATTTTTAAGTGGATCCAATGGGTATTTAGAGAAGACATGAATCGGGTCACCGGAAAATTGAAATTAGCCTAAGACTAGTAGATTCCAGCAGTATAATTTCTACGTCCAGATTGTGGCCAGTATCGGAGATATATATATTTTAAAATTTTGATTTTTCGAAAAAAAATCTGAAAAAATATGAAATTTTTAAGTGGATCCAATGGGTATTTAGAGAAGACATGAATCGGATCACCGGAAAACTGAAATTAGCCTAAGACTAGTAGATTCCAGCAGTATAATTTCTACGTCCAGATTGTGGCCAGTATCGGAGATATATATATTTTAAAATTTTGATTTTTCGAAAAAAAATCTGAAAAAATATGAAATTTTTAAGTGGATCCAATGGGTATTTAGAGAAGACATGAATCGGGTCACCGGAAAATTGAAATTAGCCTAAGACTAGTAGATTCCAGCAGTATAATTTCTACGTCCAGATTGTGGCCAGTATCGGAGATATATATATTTTAAAATTTTGATTTTTCGAAAAAAAATCTGAAAAAATATGAAATTTTTAAGTGGATCCAATGGGTATTTAGAGAAGACATGAATCGGGTCACCGGAAAATTGAAATTAGCCTAAGACTATTAGATTCCAGCAGTATAATTTCTACGTCCAGATTGTGGCCAGTATCGGAGATATATATATTTTAAAATTTTGATTTTTCGAAAAAAAATCTGAAAAAATATGAAATTTTTAAGTGGATCCAATGGGTATTTAGAGAAGACATGAATCGGGTCACCGGAAAATTGAAATTAGCCTAAGACTAGTAGATTCCAGCAGTATAATTTCTACGTCCAGATTGTGGCCAGTATCGGAGATATATATATTTTAAAATTTTGATTTTTCGAAAAAAAATCTGAAAAAATATGAAATTTTTAAGTGGATCCAATGGGTATTTAGAGAAGACATGAATCGGGTCACCGGAAAATTGAAATTAGCCTAAGACTAGTAGATTCCAGCAGTATAATTTCTACGTCCAGATTGTAGCCAGTATCGGAGATATATATATTTTAAAATTTTGATTTTTCGAAAAAAAATCTGAAAAAATATGAAATTTTTAAGTGGATCCAATGGGTATTTAGAGAAGACATGAATCGGGTCACCGGAAAATTTAAAAAAAAGCCTAAGACTAGTAGATTCCAGCAGTATAATTTCTACGTCCAGATTGTGGCCAGTATCGGAGATATATATATTTTAAAATTTTGATTTTTCGAAAAAAAATCTGAAAAAATATGAAATTTTTAAGTGGATCCAATGGGTATTTAGAGAAGACATGAATCGGGTCACCGGAAAATTGAAATTAGCCTAAGACTAGTAGATTCCAGCAGTATAATTTCTACGTCCAGATTGTGGCCAGTATCGGAGATATATATATTTTAAAATTTTGATTTTTCGAAAAAAAATATGAAAAAATATGAAATTTTTAAGTGGATCCAATGGGTATTTAGAGAAGACATGAATCGGGTCACCGGAAAATTGAAATTAGCCTAAGACTAGTAGATTCCAGCAGTATAATTTCTACGTCCAGATTGTGGCCAGTATCGGAGATATATATATTTTAAAATTTTGATTTTTCGAAAAAAAAATCTGAAAAAATATGAAATTTTTAAGTGGATCCAATGGGTATTTAGAGAAGACATGAATCGGGTCACCGGAAAATTGAAATTAGCCTAAGACTAGTAGATTCCAGCAGTATAATTTCTACGTCCAGATTGTGGCCAGTATCGGAGATATATATATTTTAAAATTTTGATTTTTCGAAAAAAAATCTGAAAAAATATGAAATTTTTAAGTGGATCCAATGGGTATTTAGAGAAGACATGAATCGGGTCACCGGAAAATTGAAATTAGCCTAAGACTAGTAGATTCCAGCAGTATAATTTCTACGTCCAGATTGTGGCCAGTATCGGAGATATATATATTTTAAAATTTTGATTTTTCGAAAAAAAATATGAAAAAATATGAAATTTTTAAGTGGATCCAATGGGTATTTAGAGAAGACATGAATCGGGTCACCGGAAAATTGAAATTAGCCTAAGACTAGTAGATTCCAGCAGTATAATTTCTACGTCCAGATTGTGGCCAGTATCGGAGATATATATATTTTAAAATTTTGATTTTTCGAAAAAAAATATGAAAAAATATGAAATTTTTAAGTGGATCCAATGGGTATTTAGAGAAGACATGAATCGGGTCACCGAAAATTGAAATTAGCCTAAGACTAGTAGATTCCAGCAGTATAATTTCTACGTCCAGATTGTGGCCAGTATCGGAGATATATATATATTTTAAAATTTTGATTTTTCGAAAAAAAATCTGAAAAAATATGAAATTTAAGTGGATCCAATGGGTATTTAGAGAAGACATGAATCGGGTCACCGGAAAATTGAAATTAGCCTAAGACTAGTAGATTCCAGCAGTATAATTTCTACGTCCAGATTGTGGCCAGTATCGGAGATATATATATTTTAAAATTTTGATTTTTCGAAAAAAAATCTGAAAAA